>RJWM01004797.1:8609-97969 GCA_004363535.1 Dasyprocta punctata
GGTATTTACACATGTGGGTTTGATTTATCTCGCTTATGAGTATGGTCTCAAGTTGTGACCATTTACTTATAAAAGTCTCAATACAATCTTTCTTAATAGCTGAGTAGTACTCCATTGTATAAAAATACCACATCTTTTTTATCCATTCTTTGATTGATGGGCACTTGGGTTGTTTCCAAGATCTGGCGATTACAAACTGAGTTGCTATAAACATGGGTGCACAGATATCACTGTGGTATGATGTTTTCAATTCTTCTGGGAAAATGCCCAGAAGAGGGATAGCTGGGTTGAATGGGATCTCTAATCCTAACTTCTTGAGGAATCTCCACACTGACTTCTACAGTGGCTGCACCAGTCTACACTCTATGGGCAGTTTTCAAAGTATATACTATGACCCATTTCCACAAATATCTTTCTAGATAAGTGCTATTCACTTCACTTTATGGATAAGAAGCTAAGAAATTTCATATTAACAAGGTCATATGTCATTTAACAAGAAGCTATGTTCCAAAATGTGTATCATTTCCAGTATACTACAAATCTTCTAATATCATCAAGTATTAAAGAGCAAAAAAAAGAGTGCTGTGCTTATGATATAATTTACTGATTTTTAAAATGGAATGGAGAAGTACAACTGTATACCTTAGACATGCATTAGCAGCAGAGCTGCCACTAATAGCAGATTTTTGTATTCCTAGGCCGGTGCACGAATCATGGTCCAAAGTCTACTGTAATTCCCTCCTTGCTATCACAGGAACTATGGAAGAACACTCTGAGAACAACATAAATACCAGAAAATAATTCTATCATAACCTTCCCTCTCCTGTTTATTTCACTTGGTTTTTCCACATTGGTTAGGACTTTCTGAAAACCTGGGAAATTCTTCATGGCCCCCAACTCCAATCCCAAAGACTTCCACCATTTCCACTTTTGTGTCATCTTATTTACTCCATCTATATGGCAAAGAAATTGGACTCTCCAGGTCACAAGCAAAAACCCATCCAAATACTGAGAAGGGCAGCTGAGCATTAAGAATCAAGTAGAAAAATTATGAGAGATTTAAAAACCAGACAGCCTTTCCAGAATTGGAATTCTTTTCTTCTTCTCTAAGAACCTATTCAAATGACTTTTGGAAAGCCCCATTATTTTTTCAGTGAGTCAGTTTCTTCTTCTAATATCATGTTTAACTTCTGTAAAGAGAAATTCTTACCTGGCACAGATTGCTCTGATAATAAAGGAACGAATGGTTAAGAACTCAAAAATATAAAACCCATTTGTCATACAAAAATGGGTATCCAATGCATTTTTGTTTCTGTATTATCTTTCTGCTGCCCAATGCTTGGCCCAACCCAGAAGTTAACACGAATCAGAAAGGCCACTAGCCTTCCTCAGTACAATGTTGCTAGCAACTCCAGTGAAGATTTCTTAAACAGAGAGGCTACAGTTTAAAAATGGTGGTTTGGATGTTATCTGGAAATTTCAATGATCTCCGTTAGCACTGTCCTCATGTCAGCCTTGATGACAATTTTTGTGACTGAACTTCCAGTCAAAGGAAAGGATTTCTGGGAACCACTCCGGTCTTCATGGCCAGTTGATAGAAAGTAAAAAATTTACTTTATTATTCAAATTCAGGACTTCCTATTTGACCTTAAAAACTGCACAGTTTTACTAGTTTGACCCTCAGGAATCACTATAGAGACCCACTCAGGAAAATTCCCATGTTGGCTGGACTTTGAGCTGAAGCTTTAGTAATCCTTATACAAGAAATCAAAGACAGCTGTGCTGTGCATATGAACTATGAAGATACAGAGAGAAGAGAGTTAAATGATCCTGATGATTGATGTTTTTTTCTGAGTGTTGATGTCTGAGCTACTTTACTTCAATTTCAACAGCAGCCAGCCAAGTGGCACTGAATAGAAAGTCCTGATCAGCCTTTTCCTCTACCCTTTGGCCATAGTGGAACAGTTAATAGCAACGGGAGCAATGCTCCCAGCTGGTGGTAAATTGAGGACGTTTTTCATGAGTAACCTGTGTTTTTCACCTTTTTTTTTTTTCTAATTCTTACCTTAGTACAGTATTGTGAGGTGTTTTTCAAATGTCAGCTATTATTTCTGCAGCAGTCACTTCCTGATGTATGTCTGGATCTGGAAAAATATCTGATTCCTCCCCTGTCTCCAAGTTCTACAGAAAAGCAGCTTTGGGCACACTGAAAATTCCCACAATGTAGAGCAAATTCATCCTTCTAATAACAGTTAAAAATACAAAGCTAAGATACCTAATAACAATTAAAAATACAAAGAAAGATAGCTTTGGGTTGAGAAATGCTGCAGGCTGTAAAACTGGGAACATAAAAAAGCACTTACAAGTTTTTAATGAAATTATTTGATAGATATGGAAAGCAGTGTTCAACATTATCTAACTGTCTCTGTAGGGTGAGAAGACAAAAGAGTTCTTCCTAGGACAATAAAAGAAAAGTAATGATGGAGAAAACAAGGATTTGACTTATAAATACAATATTGCTCTTTTATATCTAAGAATATGAAATTGGAGATTTTCAACTGTGGTTCAGATTTCTGGAGGCCTAGAGACCAGAAGAGAAAAGGAAAGAGAAATTCTGACATCAGGCAGCTGGGTGATGTCGAGGGAGATGCAGATGTTCAGTTGGGAGAGGTGGATTTATTGACTAATTTTGCAGTGCTCTTTTGAATCTTTTAGCAGGAACAGCAGGATGAGTTGGCTTATTTTATAGTCCAGGAGGCAGAGCACAGCCACTCAAATAACAGTGACTCTATAAACAGCGACCACAGCTGTTTTCCCAGCTCAGTGTAAAGTATTTCTTAGGCACCTAGACAATCTTGTTAGTGATACCTAATCATCTTTGAAAATCAAAGCTGATTCTGTAAGCACTGTAACAGTTGTCAGAAGTTTAAGAAAGGGTCAGTTTGTTTTATTCACTGTGTTCCCAGGCAAGTCCGAAAACCCCAGCATCATGTTGAGGAATTGGGAGGGCTGTGCCCTGGGAAACACTTTTCCCCATGCCTCACTAGTCTTCTGCCCACAGATCTTGTCCTTGAGGCACCCCTTCTGGTGCTCCTCTCCTTGGTACATTCTGGGAGCTGATGGAGTGATAGGCACCAGTTAAATACTTTATAAGTAATATCACATTTAATTCTTCACAGCATCTTTTGTGAGATAATTACTTTAATCATTGATACATTTTGCTGATAAGGAAAGAAGCTATATGAGCTTAAGTTACACAAAATCAAATAGTAAGTGAATGATAGAGATGTGAACGCAAAAGAATCTTGACTTCTAGGTCAGTGCTCTGTACTCTTAACCAGCTTCAGAGCTGAAAGGCTGCCAGAACCTGTTGCAAAAAATTGTTCTGCTCACATAATTGGCTCTTCAGTTAGTCAGAATGGCTTGACAGGGTTGTGTATCTTGTCAGCTCTTATGAGTCTGTGAACACTTTTTGGAGGCGGCGATGGTGCTGACACAGTGACTGACCCACCAGACACATTCGAAGGCTTGTTATGAATTCTCCTTTATCTTGGGACAAAACACGATGATTTAGAGACTGCTTAAGCTTCAGAGGGCAACTGATAGGGGTAAAACGGCATATCACTTTTGAGCAATTTGCTAAATGTCTCTCTTAGTGTCCTCAGATGTATGATGGGTGTTAACGCATTTTTCTATCCCAGACATTATCTTATAAATGAAGTCAGTTAAAATAGAAACCTACTCAATGTAAGATTCATTTAAGAGACTTAATACATATCTCTTCCCTTCCCTGAATGCAATGGTACACAGATACAATTACAATAAATTGTTAATGAAAAGAGAAGACAATACCAAAATAAATATGCAAAAATATAAACCAAAACTCTCTACAAAGCTCCTTGTGTAAGAAATACTATAGTAAGACAAAGAGCTATTAAATTCACATAGAGACAAATTAGTTAGCAAAGTAAGAAGCATGTATCTAGTAGTAACATTTAGTACTCATTTTGGTAGGTCTGATTCCAAATACCAATGAATAGCATCATAGAGAATAGTAGCAAAAAGCAATGATCATGAAATAAATAACAACAACAACAACAAACCTCTATAAGTCTCCATGACTAAGAAATGATTTTGAAAGTGACTAGTTATTAAACTCTTCTACAAACACACTATTTAGCAGGCTGAGAAATACATGTCTAATAAAAATATAGCACTCAGTAAGTTTGCTTTACTTGGAATCTAGTTGGGAACTTGTTTAGTCAGAGTTCTCCTCTGAAACAGAACCAAAAATACATATATATAGGAAAAAATATATATGTATTATATTTATATGTAGAGAGAGAGAGAGAGAGATTTACTTTGATAGACTCGTCTGGGTGATTATGGAAGCTAAAAATTTCCATGGTCCCCCACTTACATGTGGGAAACCAAGGAAACCCAGGGCTGTATTTCCAATCCAAACTCTGAAAGCCACAGCCAGTAGTGTTAAGTCACAGTTCATATACAAAGGCCCAAGCAATAGGAAGTAGGTGGGCATCAGTGTAATAACTAGAAATAAAGTTACAAGGGCTGGGGCAGATGTTTGAGAGCATGAAGAAATGAATGGTCCAGTTCTTTCCTCTGCCTTTCTGTTCCATTGCAACCTTTGAAGGATGAAATTATGTTCAAGCACACTATTGAAAACAATCTTCTTCACTCAGTCTCCTGACTCAAATGCTAACCTCTTCTAGGATCACTTTCAGTGACATACTCAAAAATATTTTGCCAGCTAACTGGGCATCTCTTAGCCCAGTCAACTATCACAGAGCTAAATATCATAACTGTGAATTTTGTCAAGTACATAAAATATAAACTACAGAAACAGAAGCTATTGAAAACTGTGCATGTGGAGGTGTGAGTAAGATTTTTATGAGTTAATAAATAATGTATTTAAGCCATTGCAGGTATTTAAAGAAAAATTTTCAGATTCAGACAACAATAAGGCCATGCTAAGTGGAGAATTGAAAGTAATATATTGGGATATACAATATATTTGCATGTGCATTTTGTGAAACAAGAGTTTGTTTGTGTATAGTAAGAATTGTTTTAGGTTCAAGTAACAAAATTTCCTGATAATAATGATTTAACCAAGTCCTGGATTCTATCATATTGCTTCTTCTGGGTGGGGAGGGGGACTGGGAATTGAACTCAGGACCTCGAGCTTGTCAGGTAGGCACTACACTTCTGACTATATCCCTGGCCTATGAATTCTAATATGTATCATATTATGTCAAAATTGATGTAACAACAACTATGAAAGTAATCATTAACATGTTTTCCCGAAAAAAAATGCTATCAAGTAGCTATGAAAAATGTTCCCCCAATAATTTGAATTTTTATTATAGATAGATGTATTAAGCATAATTTATATCATATCACCCTGATATACACTTTACAATGTGTACTCAATTGGTTACCTCTGAATGCCTTCATATGCAGTGTTCAACTCTTTGAATCTTCTTTAACTCAAAATGGCCACTGAATTTTTCTACTCAATATTGGGCTCTGTATTGGTTGGATCCTATATCCCCCCAAGTCCTCATGTTATTTGGATAGGGCCAAGTCTGGCGTTCATGATTGGTTTGCTGTCTGGCACTGGGATTGGTGATGTGAGTGCTGAGCCTGCCCAGGGGTGGAGCCAACATACAGAGAGTGGATGAAAGCACTGCATCTTCTGCTCTCTTTTCTCTCTTGCTCTCTCTCTCTTCCTGGGTTCACATGCCTTGCTGCTTGGCAGCTACCATGAATGGCTGCCCCACCATGCCATGCTGCCTTGGAGCCAACCAAGTATGCACTGAAACCCCCTGAGAACTGTAAGAAATAAATCTTTCCTACCCTAATTTTGTGCATCAGGTATTTTGTCTCGACAACTAGTAAAAAGTAACCAAGACAGAATTTGGTACCAGAGAGGTGAGGTCATTGCTATGACTGAACCTGACCATGTGGTTCAAGAGCCTTTGGAAATGGCTTGTGGGAAGAGTTTGGAAAGGTTTGGAGATGTCACCTGAATGCACAGAGCTGGAACAGCTTAGGTTGTTCTGTATGGGAGATTCTGGTCAGAGTTCAGAAGACCAGAAGGCTGATAGAAGGTAAAGACCAGGCTGAGGAGGCTTCTGCTGGAAAGAAGGACTGCACTGGTTGTTGGACTCCACACAATATGTTACAGCTTGGCAGAAAGTTTGTCTGCATTCTACCTGTACTCAGAGACTTTGCCTGAGACTGAGATTAAGGGTGGAGGGATGATTAGTATAAAAAAGGAAATTTCAAGGCAACTGAATATTGAAACGGTGGCCTTGCTATTGTTGGGGGCTTTTAGTCAGATTTACATTGCGGATCAAGAGCAAAGAGCACAGCATGATGGTTTAAAACTTCGTGAGTTTGGCTAGGAAGCTGTGGACTATAAAGATAGAGCTCAGACCTCAATTAATGAGAAGGAACAAAGGAATAAAAAAGATGGCCTGGGGACATCCCGGGAAGAAGCAGGCCTCCACTCTGCAGTTTCAGGTCATCAAAAGTGAAAGAGTTTGCTTGGAGGAAAAAGCCACAGAGTACCATGTCCTGGAGTGGTGACAGAAGCCACAGGAGGTTTCAGAATGGCAGCAGCCACAGCAGGTTCCAGAATGGTGATGGAATAGAGAAGTTGTTCCTAACAATCAGGTTTACAGAACTCAGCAATCCAGGCACTCGACCCCTACAGCCAAGAGAGAGGAAAGCCTAGCTACTGCTCCAGCTGGCAGTGGACCATGGCAGCATCCACATAGCACTGGTTTTAAGTGCAAGGAAAATGTGCAGCTTCTGCCCCAGCTGCAGAGGGCAATATGTAAAGATGTAAAGGTGAAACCAAGGGTGCAATGGAAAACCCAAAAGTTTGGAAAAGCCAGGAACATGGATCATCCAAGGAAAGCTATGGAAGTTAAAACCCCTGGAAGTGCCGCAGGGGTGGGATCACTCAAGCCTTTTGGAGCTTGTGACCAGATTGCTTCAGATGATGAGCATAGAACTACAGGACTTAATGTTTGGCCTGCTGGATTTTGGACTTGCTATTGTTCTAATGCTTTGTATTCCCCTGTTTGTAACTTTTGGAATGGTAATGTTTACCTTGTGCCTTTATATGTTGGAAGTATTTAACCTTGATTTCATTTGTACAGGGGGTTACAGATGAAAGTTTGCCATAGATCTTGGAGGAGATTTGGGACTTGGACTTTTCAGCAATGCTGAAACTGTTAGGACTTTGGCAACTCTTGGAGATGGACTAAATGTTTTTTGTATTAAGGATGTACATGAGTCTTTGGGGGGCCAGGGGTGGAATGTATTGGCTGGATCCTGTGTCCCCCCAAGTCCTCATGTAATTTGGATAGGGCCAAGTCTGGCGCTCATGATTGGTTTGTTGTCTGGTGCTGGGATTGGTGATATGAGTGCTGCACCAACTCAGGGGTGGAGCCGACATACAGAGTAAGGATGGAAGGAATGTGTCTTCTGCTCTCTTTTCTCTCTTGCTCTCTCTGTCTTCCCAGGTTCACGTGCCCTGCTCTTTGGCAACCACCATGAATGGCTGCCCCACCACAGCATGCTGCCTTGGAGCCAACTAAGTATGGGATGAAACCCCTGAGAACTGTAAAAAATAAAGCTTTCCTTCCCTAGTTTTTGGCATCAGGTATTATGTCCCAGCAACTGGTGAAAAGTAACCAAGACAGGCTCCAGGCTGACAAATGCATAAATGATGCAGCATTTCTTAAAAATGTCTTTAAAGAAGGAAACATCAAAGGTACTGGACATTGAAGCCAACTTTAATAACAGATAGATATTCTTTCATAGTGATACTAAAATTCTTCTAATTCAACACCCCCCACCCCCAACCCCACTCCCACTCAGCTTTTAGGGATTAAAAGAGTATTTTGCTATTTTCTCTAAACCATTTACATATTCTTAATTTTAGAGATGTTAAAGTACCAAAATAAATGTGTACCTTAAAACTTAGTAGACTGTACAATAAGAAATCTGAAGGGAGGCTGTCAGTGTAGATTCACTAATAAGAATATGAAAGGGACCCCTTTTATTCTGTTTCATGAGGTGTGTGGTTTTATGGTCACAAGGTGACTGCTATAGTACCAGATATCATATCTACACTCAAAGAAGGGAAATAAGAGGTCAGGACAGCAGTGTATGACTGAAATTTTATCTAGAAAGTAAATCTTTTCTAAAAACCTCCTACCAGTATCATTTCATCATTGTTCATAATACAGTCATAGGACCTTATACACTGACACATACAGAAAGAAAGCTAGAAAATATAGTACTTGGCAAAGGAAAATAGAATTTCATGTCTACCTTTAACTTGTATTAAACCATGATATGAGTTTGCACAATACCATTCTAAACACAATTGAGTCTCTATCATTATTGTTATGAAGATTATTATTATTGGAGAATGGCTGCTGGAATGTTTGGAAAGCAACAAACTATAAATGCTGGAGAGAGTGGGGAGGGAAGAGGGAGAGGAAGGGGGATGGAGACGAGGGAGGGAGAAAAAGAAATGTTTTTTTAAAATTTAACTACTTTTCTTAAATTAGCAGTTAAAAAAAATCTAGCTTTAGACAAGAGAAACAGCAAACCAGTGGCTAATAAAGACTGCCACATTTATAAAAAGACTCTTTTTTAGTACTCCTGAACTCACACATCCTAACATACTACCAAGTACTACTATTATAAACTTCAAACTTTAAATTTCAAATGTATTATTCTTATGTGTTTTATCTACCTTTCCTACCAAATGCTGCCTGTGTTCAATAAAATCTGTTTATAACACATCAATAAGATTAATCAGTGTTTTGTTTGATGTTTTACAAATTAAGGTGAATTAGTTGGTATGACTAAAGGATCATATCTTTAAAAGTTCTACCTACTAGAAGATTACTTCAATTTCTGATGTGGATAATGTTATGTAGAGGCAAAAATAGGCTATTTACCAAGGAAAATTAACTCATTAAGGTCCCAAACATATTATCTACCCAGTATATGGATACTTTTTACTGGGATGCTATACCTTTCTTAAGTGTTCAGTAATGGAGAATTAACTCCTGTAATGGATTCCTCTGTGAGGTTTATGTCAAAATTAAGTAACAGTCAATCCCTAATGAGCAGCTTATCTTGGCAGGTGATGTTGCTTTGCTTGAGAGTAATATTGGAACAAGAGAATCAAACCCCATTATACTTTTTGTTAACTGCTCTTTAAGGGAGTAAATCCTTACCAGGATGAAAAAGGGCTCTTTAAGGGATATTAAAATTAAATCCTTTTGTCTTCCAACTTGAGTTGTTCACAATGTATGATTTTATGCAAAACTAATGTGAGAAATCCATAAGCCACTGAGTGAGTTACAAGCACAGGAGGCAGGATGAACTCTACGTCCATAAGCAGGGGCTGACACTTGTGACTCCACTACCGCCAGCTGGATGACTGTAGTCACCTGTTTATTCTGAGTCTCTGTGAGTTTTGTGTGTACCATTGTGGGTAGACTCGACAAGTGGCAGACATTAATTAATAACCAGGTTCCTTCTGAACAAGGTCAAACTTAGAAGATGGGATGTGAGTTGAAGATTTTCCAGCAAGCTGCTGACCCAAAAACACACCTCCCCTGCCACATGACAGTACCCAGGAAGCAGTGATTCCTGCATTTGGCTGAGGTCTATTTAAGAGTTTTGTCCTTAGAAAGGAAGGTTTATTAAAATAACCTTTATGCATTAAAAATTAAGTGTTTACAGAAAGCATTGCATTCATTTTGTTTTCTTTTCATTTATATCTGCTGTAAAGGGGGGAAAAACACTTAACTAGTCCTTTCCCAAAAGGTGAAAACATTTCCCAAATGGGATAACTGATAAAATATGGCTGGGGACAGATGGGCCCAAGGGAACATCAAAACAGAAACACCAATATTATTTTGGGGGAAGCTATTTTATAGTTTCAAAAAAACACAACAGTAAAAATGTAGTCATTATTGGAAAACTCAGAACATACTCTTAAACTTGATATTATGTATTTTTAAGTTAATGTAAGAGGAATCTGTATCTTGGAACTTTTTTTGTGCTTTAGAGAGATTTTAATTTGCCTGGGGAAGTAGTGACAAACCCTGACAAATACTAGTTTACCTATATGACCAAGAGTAACATCAACATCCACACTGCTAAATCATATTGAGTTTGCATCTTCAGTATGATTCGATATGAATGCTACTTTACTTCTATAGTCTTTCTTTCAAAAACATAGTGTATGACTCTAACATAATCATGAGAAAACTGAACAAATCACATTGGAGGACATTTTAGAAAATACCTGGACCTGAAACCATCAAAGTTATCAAAACCAAGGTAAGTCTGAGAAACTGTCACAACTAGAAAGAGGCAAGATTATTGAATGAAATATGGTATCCTACCTGAGATACTGGGCCAAAAAACTTGGGAAATCTGAACAAAATATGGATTTAAGTGAATAATAATGTATCAATAACTATAATAAATGTGCCATGCTAATGTAAGGTGTTAATAACAGGAGAAAGAGGATGTGGGGTATACAAGGAAAGTTATCATCTTCTCAATAATGCTATAAATCTAAAAATGTTCTAAAATAACCATTTATAGCTAGGTTTAGTCCTGTACATCTGTAATCCCAGCACTAGAGAGGCTGAGACATGAAAATCACCATGAGTTAGAAGACTGTTTGGTCTACATAATGAGTTCAAAGTCAGACTGAGCTATATACCAAGATGCTGTCTCAACATCATCATTATCATTACCATCATTGTCATCATTTATTTTTAAAAATGTTTTCCTACTCCAAGGTTATCCTGCTAATACATTTTTGGCTTTTAAAATCTCTTTCTTCTGCCTATATCATTTCTTAATCTTCAGAACTCTAAGAATTGAAAAGACAAGGAAGATTCATAAGCCTGTTCAACCAGTTCAATTATAACTTTCTTTCCTCCCCAATTTTTCTCCTAGGTGCTGTTTGTATAAATGACATCAAACCCACACCCTTGGTCTACATCTATCCTGAAATTCTCCTGTTAGTCAAAAATCTCCACACTTCCACTTTCTGTGAGAGGCAAGGGATGCGTCAAAGGGAGGTGAAGAAAGTACAGTGCTCTCACTATCCTGTCTGGTTTACAACCACTTCCGCCCTCTGTATCCACAGCCATTTGGGTGGCCCTTGGGAAATTTACAAGGGCTCTCATTCTTATAGAGTCTTTGTGCAATATCCCCACTACAAAAATCTGATGTATTGGGGATCCTTAAACAGCAACTTTTAATTCTTACCAAGGCACAGAATTTAAGAACTAGAATGCTAAGATGGAAATTGGAAATTTAAATTTCTAGTTAGAAGTTGGGCATGAAATTGAGGAAATGACTTTGAAAACCTACTTTATGGCTCACTGCTTTAAGGATTTTATGTATTTTCATTTATAAAGAAGAAATAACTGGAAGCTATGAAATTTGAGGTCTCAGTAACTTGCAGTTATGTGAAACTCCACAGAAATTTATTTAAAATCTTTAGTTGAATGATCCTTGGTGAAAAAATAAATAAATAAAGCAATGATCAAAATGAAGCTGCAGCATGGTGCATTTAGTAGTCATTGCTGGAATGTTCTGTTCAGTCAACAGAAAAGTAAATGCAAAATTTCAAGTAGTTTAAAGAGAAAAACAATCTCATTTCGTTCATCTGACAAAGTTGAGAACTTACAGCACAATGTCATTAACTCTGTCTACCTTGGTCTCAGTCCTGACTATCCTCTTAAAATTCTTATCCTTCCCTATTCTAGCTTATATTCTAAGACACTTCAAGCTAGAATACATGGAGTACTTAAAATTTTTCTAAAGGGTATGGAGAAGGAAGTGTTTTTAGAAAAACAAATATTTTTAAATAATTGAGAACTATTCTAGTCTGGCAAATTTAGAGCAATGGCAGTAAATTCTCACATTTAATCTTTTCTTAAAGTGTTCTGCCTGAGAATGAGACTATTATTTTGTAAGCTTACTCTCTTTTCGCATGTCTATTACAGTAACCCTTCTCTCACATAAGAAAAACAAAGGGCAATCTATGATGCCATTTTAATAGAATGCTAATTTTGGAGGGAAATGTATTTTGACCTCTACCACACACTGTACACTAATTTCCTGTGTGTTGTGCATTTGCATATAAGAAATAAAACAGAGTGGTACCACCTCGGTTCACAAAACTAATTTCTTCCATGATCAAGGGTGAGATCCTATGGTAGTGATGGTTGCCAGATGTAGAGTTCCCAAACAGAAGCAAAATTTTGCTGAACTTTTCTGTTTGGGAACTGAATTTTTGGAGAACAGAAGTGTTGGCAAATTGAAGCACCACTGTAATGTATCTCTTAGAAGCACTAAATCCAAAGTATTGACCAATGTTAAAAATCTAATTGGCTTTCATTAGTGGTTAATGAGTCAGACAGTCACACGAACTATTAGAAATGTGCTTTAATGAGCTAGAAAGAAAAGGTGGGCTTTCTGGGTAGAAAAGTACTGAAGGAGCCAAAATAGGGACTGGAAATCGGGTTGAAGGTTTCAAAATTACTTTTCCTATAAGGCTAAAGCAGAGGGGATTTCCTTTTTCCTGCTCCCTAAGGGAGAGTAGACTCCTTCTGATTAGTTAAAGTGACTCTCCTGGATTTTTCTTGCTAAAATTCATTTTGATTACATGACACCTAATATTGGTGACTCCATTCTGGTGTGTTTTGGTCTACTGGGGTGGAGTGCAGGAGCTCAGTTTAAAGCAATGACCTCACGTAAGTATAGTTTGACAGAAGGAAGAAACCTGTACTGTAAAAGGAAGCTTCTTTATAGATACTGATTTTTATCAGTATGAAAAGCAACAACTGCAGAAGGATAAAAAAGATAAAGTGGGCTATATTAAAAATTAAAAGTATAATATACCATTTTATATTCACTAAAAACATAATTAAAAAGAACAATATGGAGCAACAGCAATTTCATTTATTGCTTATAGGTCTATAAATTGGCACAACTATTTCAGAAAATTGTTTGGCAACATATAATAAAGCAGTTTTTATTGCATATTTTGTGAACCAGCAGTTGCACTTCTATTACTGCACAGAAATTGATTCATAATTTCATCAAAACACATAGACTAGAATGTCCACAATAGTACAATCCTAATAACCCCAAACTATGCAACTAGCCAAATGCCCACCAACAGTAGACTGCATAAATTATGCAATGCAGTAATTAGAGTAAACAATCTACAACCATCTGCAATAATACAGGACGAATCTCATACTCTCTATGATGTTAATATCTCAGTAATGTTGATGAAAGGAAAAGACAATACATGAATTCTTTCATGTCGTTACAAAAATTGGCAAGAATGGGAGAGTGCAGTTAGTAGAGACTGGAAGGGAATAAAGAGGGAGCTTCTGAAATGCTGGTAAGGTCCCTTTTGCTGTTGCTCTCAGCATTGGGTACAGAGGTATTTTCTACAGTAAAAATTCATCTAGCTGCCCATTATGAAACATGAATTTTTCTGTATTCAAACTTCCTGTAAAATTAAAGATAAATTCTTATGTCTCACCCCTCTGAAATTGCTCTTAGAAAAAAAACACCCAGAAAATATTTAAAATGCTGGTATGCATGCTGAGGAAGTGATTCTAAAGGCTGGGTAAAAAAACTTTTGTAAATTAAACAGGGCATAATTGAGTTGTTTGTTGATAAATCATCAAAATAAATTCAATAACAAATGACATGAAGAGTGATCAAATTAAATGTACTGTAATACTGGAATTTCATTTGTACCCATTTAATTATCAAAAGTTCATCAAAACTTGTAACTATGGAAAAAAGAACAGATTCTGAAATCTATCTTGTTATATCAATAAGTAATACTCATCCTTGAATTCACGAACTAATTGAAAAAGATTCTTATTAAAAGATAAAAGTTTAAGCCGGGTGTGGTGGCGCACGCCTTTAATCCCAGCACTCGGGAGGCTGAGGTAGGCGGAGCGTTGTGAGTTCGAGGCCGGCTTGGGCTACAGCACGAGCGCAAGGCCTGCCTGAGCTACATAGTGCGACCCTGCCTCAAAAAAACCAGGGCCGGGAGTTTGGCTCAGTAGCTTAAGCGCCTGTCTGGCAGGTGTGAGCCTGTGAGTTTGATCCTTGGTGCCGGGAAAAAAAAAAAAAAAGATAGAAGTTTATTTTGATGTTTAATAATTATTCATTCAATTTTATAAGTTGTATTTTTAAACAATTATGTGCTAATAATTATAACTAGGTCCAAAAGATCTCTTTTCTACAGAATGCTTTTTGCAAAAAAGATATTAAAAAACAAGTATTATTCCTATGTTACATTTGTTTTGCAGAGAAGTATAACATCTTAGTTACTTTTCTCATTGCTGAGACAAAATACTCGACACCCAGAGTGAAAAGAGAAAAGGTTTATTTAGTTAATAGTTTTTAGAGGTTTTAGTCCATGATCAACTGGCTCCAAGGCAAGGTAGCATATGGCAGAAAGGAATCACAGAAGACAAACAGCTCATGGTAGGCAGAAGGCAGCAAAGCAACAAAGGACAACCATATCTCTTTCTATTCCTTATATTTTATCCAGGCTACTTAAGGTAGGTAGTACTCACACCCTTAATCCTAATGTCCTTGATCCTAGCATTACACCATGAAACAATTTCAGCATTACACACCCCAGATCCAGCTATCTCTGGAAAAGCCCTGTCTACAACTGCATGAGACTTTGGGGGGGACATCTAGACACAAACCGTGACGTAATTATCAATATAATATTTTCAGACACAAAATATATTACATACAATTAAACTTTGTAGAGGGACTAAATTTAATTACAAACTCAAAGGATAAAAGAAATGACGTAAGAATTCTGTTAAAGATTTAAAATTTTTAAACATTAACAATGATGGGAATCAGCTCTTCATGGCATTTACAATCTATTGAATGCATTTAAAAGAGTGATGCACATTTTGCAAAATGCCAATATTTATAATTGGCTGGCAAATAAAACTTTGAAAATAATTTATTCAAATTTAAAGTGTTTTTTTTTTCACTTTTAAAATGTACAAGTGGCTATTTGCTTTTATTAAATTGTACTGGAGGTAATACTAGAAAAATACACTTAAAGACCACTGTTCAGGCCGTTGCTATAAAAGTGGATTCATTCCAAAAATCTGTCCCTTCAAGCTAATAAAGAGGAGAGCGCTGGTAACATATGGCTCACTTACACACAGAAAGAGTCATTCCATCTGGTACTTCAGAGGCTGATACATACTTTCAGGTAAAGACATGACTGTATGTCTTCTCTATGTAAGACTACCTGGGAATTCACTTAAACTCCTCCTTTTATTCCTTTGTTCTGCTAGCCCTACACCAGTGCTGGAATTCCATCCCCATCTCTGTACAAGATATTAAAATTTCAGCATATCAGTGAAGACCCAAAGCCACAGCAGTGACAGATAAACCTACATTCTAGAGAGAAGTATTGGATACTACTACAGATTGACTAAAAAGTTTCTTCTAGCCTTAGTTTATCATCCATTTTCAATAAAAATGAAAGATTTAAGAATGCTATCATTGAAATATTTGTATCTTCTCAAAATTTATGTGTAGTAGCCTAATCTGCACAGTGGTGACACTAAAAGGTAGGAACATTGGGAAGCAAATAGTGCCTTACTCTTTCTACCACCTGAGGAGAAAGTGAGAAAACAACAACCATTCACCAAACAGGGAAGCTTTACAAACTGCTGAATCTGCCAGCACCTTGATAGTGGGTTTTCTGGTCTCCAGAACAGGAAGGAAATATCTCTGCCATGTGGAAGCCTCCACTCTATGATATTCCTATTATAGGAAACCAAATAGACTAAGACAAATGGATTTTTTAAATGAATGAAGATTCCTTAGGAAAGTGCTACTAGAGTGCCGTACTTGCTATTTCTCCTCCTTATCTTAAACCAGATGAAAGTGATATCATAGAAATCATCCATATAGAATGAGAGTCTCTATGAAAAGGGAAGCTAATATCTAACACAGACATGTGTGGGCACATGCACATACACACACACACCTCTCTTACTGCTGAACCAAAAGCTTTCTGGAATGACTCTGAGAGCAGAAACGAGATAGAGAGGGGTCCTGCTGGTTGGTGGGAGGGTATGAGAGATCACATAGCCACATTTTGGTGAGGCAAAGATAAATGCATCTTACTATGGCTAGCTGGGCTCTATCCAAGTAAATAGTCCCATCTAAGAGTACTATCTTGTGGGGCAAAAAGAAGCTATGTGGATGGAAGCCCCACAGTCAGAGTGAATGTAAGGAACGTCATGCTCACAGTTTCTGATAATGAGAAAGACTGAATGATTGCCTCGTAGATATCCACATTCCAAACTTCAGGACTTCTAAATGTTTTGCTTTACATGTTATAAGGAATTTTGCTGGGGCAATAAAATTAAGGATCTTGAGATTGGGGTTTATCCTGCATTATCCATTTGGGCCCAATGAAATCGCAAGGTCATTACAAGAAAGAAGACGGTAGGAGGCTCAGATTCACAGAAAAGCCATGAGAACCAGAGCAGAGGTCAGAGTCATGGCATTCCTGGAAGAGGCCCATGAGCCAAGGAACGTAGCCGACCTGGAGGCTGGAAATGGCAAGGTACCAAATTTTCCCTAGAGACTCCAGAAGGAATGCAGACCTGCCAGTACCTTGACTTTAGCCCAGTGAGACTCATTTTGGACTTTTGACCTTTAGAGCTTTAAGATAATAAATTTATCTCTAGGTTTGTGGCAAATTGTCACAATGGTAGTAGGAAACCAAAATAAATAAAGCTTTGGTATCATGGCCCTCTCAAGTTTTTAGAACATGGAAAAGTTAACCAAGAATAAAGATGAACATGTGAATGCTTAGATGTTTGAGACATATTTGGAGACACTACAGTAAATTGGTTATCATTTTGGAGGTTTCTTTTCAGAAATGAATGACAAACACGGTGTTAAAATTCATATTTAAACATCTAGCCATGTCTAGTTCATTTGTCGCTTGAATATTATTGTCATCACTAACTGGGAGGAGGGAGGTATCCATGAGAGATTGGAATAGGGAAAAATAGGAAATAGTGCTTACAGGAAGATCTCATTGTGTAAACTGTGATCCTGTTAATGGATGCTGTGCTTCACCCTCCAGCATCATCTCAACCCTAAGAAACTGAGAAAGATCCACAAAATTCATTGTGAATTTATTTCAAAGAACTCATAGTACTACTCGAGATACTGAGGCGGAAGAAGCACTTGATCCCAGAAGTTTGAAATCAGCATGTGAACTATAGCAAGACCCCATTTCTTGAGTGAGAGACAGGAGAGAGAAAGAGAGGAAGAGAGGGATAGAGGGGGAGGGAGAAAGAGAGAGAGAGAGAGAGAGAGAGAGAGAGAGAGAGAGAAAGTAGATTGGGAGAGGGAGTTAGGAACTGAGGGAGGGAGAGAAGAGAAGAAAGGAAGAGGAAAAAGGAAGGCAGAGAGGAAAGAGGAAGGAAAGGAGACAAAAAGAAAGGAAAGGGGAGAACAGAAGGAAAAAAGAAAGAAAGAAACTCTTAGTGGTAATTTAATCAGAACCTGCTCTAATCTCAAATTAAAATTCAATTTGTATATTTTGCAAAACAATAAAAGTAAAGAAAAGCTATTTAGAAGTTTTCTAAATTTTCCATTTCTTAATAGAAATGCTATCAATTCCCCTAAGACTAAATTCGGCCAACTTCAAATAAGGCAATGCAAAGGAAATGCTCAACTAAATTACCAAGACATTATTTCTATGTGCTACAATCTCCTTTTACTATTCAAAGTTTTAGTCAAGATATGATTAATCTAGGCACTGAATTTCAAGTGGCAAATTGTTGAGGAAATGCTTCAAGACTTCTTAAACTGTATCATAACAGATTTCAAATTTCTAACAAGTCAAAATATAGTTTACATGAATAGTGTTAGGAGCATTTATTATGAGATTAGAAAACCTGGGTTATGCCCTTTAATTTATCACTTAACAAATTGTGAGGTCATTAATGTGCTTCATAAAACCTAGGCACTGTGCATTTAGTCTGTGAGAAGAGCAAGTTTTTTGGAGGTGTTTGTTTGTTTGCTTGTTTTAGTAGGAGGCAATATGGGTAGTTGTCAAAAATGACAACAAAAATAAAGATCAGGAATATTGTTCCCCCATTATCTCATATCTAATATTGGTAAAATAATCTCAGTGGGTTAGTAAAGGCCAAATGAGATAATGCATAGAAAGTGTTTACCACAGAACTTGGCGCTCACTGGCCTTGCCAACCCTAGCCCTGCCACTCAAATGTCACATCATCCAACTTCAGCCTACACAACGGTCTGTGGTCTTTACAACTAGTTCCTCTAATTCTCCAACTCCAACCATACTTTACCTCTTGAAATTTATGTCCTCTGCCAAGTTTTTAAACTGTAGTCTCATCATTTCCTTATGTACTATTTCAGCTTTATTACTCTTTTCTTGCTTCAGTCTCATTTGACAAAACCTCCATCCTGGAAACCAGCTAGCTCTCCACTTCATTCCACAGCTCATCAGGAAACTTGATCTTGAAATGAGACCTTACTGCCATCCAGAAATCCTGTTGTCTTATGCCCCACTTGCCTAGGAGTTGTTCCATAATTTCTGTAATGTGGCAGACCTCCAACTCCCTTTCCCCTGACTTCCTCTTAGATAACATCATGCCTCTCACTTCCCTGAGAAAATAGAAGCCATCAGAAGAGAACTTCCACAAGCTCTCATCACCATATCCATCCATTTGCCTGAATCCTACCCTATAAATTTTGACTTCCTCCTGTTAACAAGATGGCTTATTCCTGCTTCTCTTTACGCCGACCCATTTTTGCATTAGTACTTACCACCTCCCCTGTGTTGAGAGACATGAATCCCCAGTTCTTCTCACTATCAGCTTGTATTTTGCTATTGGATTAACACACCAGCACACAAGTAAGATGTTATTTCCCTCCACATAAGAAAATGAACTGGCTTTTGATCCTACACACCCCTCCAAATATCACTCCATTTCCTTGTTGCCCTTTGAAGCAAAATTTGAGGGAGATGTCTCTATTCATTGTCTCTTTTCCTATTTTCTCTTGTGATCATGCCAGTAAGGATTATGCACAGACTCCTCCATTAAAATTATTCTTATTGAGAACATTAATGACTTCCATGTTTCAACTCAGCAGTCATTTGGGTAATCATGGCATGAAATAAGAATCAAATAATCAAAATACACAGTGAATATATAAATTTTTAAAATATTGCAGTACTAGAAGACTCACTACCATTAATTCTCCCTCAGAATACTTCACCATGATTTGAACCCACTTATTGCATCTTTGTCACTTTCTGAACAAGTTCTGGAAGTCCTCTTGCATGAGTGTGGTTAAAAAAATTACGGTGAATGATGCTGCCACCTGCCATCCAACAGAAAGTCAAGCTAGTAAAAACATCATAGTGAGTCCCCATCCACTTTATCCAGTGGACCTGGAAGCATGTGACTTCTGGCTCTTCCTCAAAGCCAAAATGACCATGAAAGGTAAAAATTTAAAATCATTTCAGGACCTTGAGGTGTTCAAGATAGAGCAACTAAAGAGACTTAAGCAAAAGACTTCCAAACCTGCTTCAGAAAGTGGCAAGAACAATGGAATAAGTATGGTCAGAGAGAGAGAGACAATATTTTAGAAAGGATTAATGACAATGTGTTTTTCAGTGTTATAAGTTTTAAAATGTAAATACGCCCTATATTTTTTATCCTACTTTGTAACTTCAGGCTGGTGTTCTCCTCTGAACTTCAGGTCCATACAGTCAAGTGCTTACCCATCCTCTGTAACTGGATATTGAATATGCATCTCCAAATTAATATACTCAAACTCAAATTTCTGATTCTTCCCCTTCAAACTTGCTTCTCTTCCCACCTTTTACCCAACTTGATGAAAACACCAGTCTTTAAGTTTCTATTTGAAACATCAGGCAGTTGCTGGGCTAATCACAGTTATGTAGGAAGCTGAAGCAAGAAATTTGCAACGTCAAGGCCAGTCTGCTCAACTTATGAAAATAAAAATAAAAATAAAAATGGACTGTGACTATGACTCAGTGGTAAGATGCTTGCATGAGGCTGTCTCAACCCCTAGTACCACTGCCAAAAATGAAAAAAAGAAACAGTCTAGGAATTGATTCTAGAATCTTCCCTTTCACATGCCCCAAAAGCAATCTGACAGTACTTCGCATGCTTCTGCCCACAACGTACAAGTTCAAAATCCTATTAGCTTTCACAGTTTTCACTGATGCATACTTGGTCCAAGCTATCATGATATATCCCCTTGAATTTCTACAAAGCCTCCAAATTAACCTTCCTGTCACTATCCTTCTGCCTAATCCTTTCTCAGCAGAGCAGCTGAGTGCTACTATTAAATTTAAATCAGACCACACTTGTCAGCTTCACAACTCTCCAGTCTTCCCACTGGAGAAAATTAACAAGTCCAAGTCTTCATAGAGACCTACTGGCCTGCGGGTTCTGAGAGTCCCCCTGCTGCACCTAGACCCTGCCTGCACATATCCCAACTGCTCTCTTCTCCTTCATAGGATGTTCCAGTCACACTGATCTTGCCATTCCTGGAGCTCCCTGGATAATATTCTGGCTGAGGAAATTTTGCTTTGGTTTTAGATGGTTTTTTTTTTTAATCAACTTTCAACGCTTTTTTTTCAGATATACAGCACACTCCCTGGCCTGTTGAAATGTCACTTTACCAGTGAATCATTGTAGACCACCTGTTAGAAATTATAAAATCTTGTTTTAATTTTCACTTTTCATTTTTTTTGTAACACGACTTTCAGACATGACATGCACTTTTCCTAATTATTTATTGTTTTTTCTCACTAGGATGCAGACTCCAAGTGGGAAAGGTTTTTAAAACTGTTTTGTTCATTGCTAAACTCCTGTGTCTATAAGAATGTCTGGCACCAAACAGGGTCTCAGTAAATACACAATTATTAGTTGAAGTACAATGTAAGTACTAATTATAATATAAGCTGAAGTAACACAGAAGTATTTGTTGAAGTACTAAAAATTAAGTAAATATAAAGTATTGAATTTATATTAGATTATTATAGTTTAGATCAGAATGTTAGATATTTACTCAACGTTTCTTTGAGCAATAAAAAAGCAAAATAAGTTCAATTACAGCTATTGGTTAAATTTAAATTTTCCTTATTCACTATAATATGTTGAGCCATCATGAAATTAGGACAATATCATTCAAATATGGCCAACTTCAATCCTTTTGAATTAATAAGAATAATGTAATTGCTATTCCCATGTTTAAGCTCAGAGCTCTCCATCTAATTTGTTCTTCACAACATAGTAAGAGGCATCTATGGAAGTGCAAACCTTGCCATGTCAACCCTGGTCTAACACCCTAGTAACTAGCATAGCTTTAGGGATTCTGGTCACAATTCCTCAACATGACCTATAGGCTACCAAGGAAGGTGGACACCTAGCGTACAGATCACATTCTTTCCCTGACAAATGTCAATTCTGTTTCCTAAAGCACTTTGAAGTCATCCCCTACTATCCCTTCTACCAACGTGCTGTACCTTCAACTGTCAATGAATCAAATCCTGCTTCTCCCTGTTATATATTAGATCAACTATCTGTTCCTCAGATAAGTCAACTTATTACTTCTGTTGATTCTTCTGTGTAATATGCTTCCCAGTTGTTTTACTTCTGCTTTTATTTGGTTAATATCTCTTCTCTGCACTGGATTCTAAGTTGTATAAAGGCAGGATAACACCATGTCTGTCTTTTTCTCTGCCATAGGCCTTGGCAGAGCTCCAAAAATACTTGTTCAAAAAGGGTTAAAAATTAGTGACTCAATGAATGAATTAATGAATGATTATAACTCATTGATCTAATTTATTTTATGCTGCACTCTGCCTGGGATGCCATTCAGAAGGAAGGTCATCGTGACCATGTCATTTACCAAGGAGCCAAAGGCTTGCTTGGAGTCTGACAGCTCAGACTTAGTACATTCTCACTACATTGAAATGTTTGAAAAACAACTATTTCTTTTCTTCCATTTTACCACCTATGGAGGAAATCTCTTATTCACTAGCCTCATGCTTTGGCCATTTCCTTCTTTAAAGTTTAAGCAGGAGATACTTAACACCACAGCCACTGTTGTTAATGTTTTAATCTATACTAAGATCAATATCAGAACTTCTTCAAGAATCAAGTTTAAGCAAGGATATATTCTCAGAACCAGAATGAATGAAACAGATGTTTTTTCCAATTACCTTCTTGATAGAAGCCCATTTTTGTTTAGATATACACCTTCCTCCAGGTTTATTGAGTGATTTTGGTATATTCACAGAGTTATACAAACATAATTATCTAATTTCAGAGCATTTTCATCACCCCAAAGAAACCCCACACTCATTATCAGTTGCTTCCCATTCACTTATTCTGGTTCCTGGTAATCAATAATCTACTTACTGTCTCTATAGATTTGCCTACTCAAGGATTTCATGTAAATAGAATAAAGCAAGCGATCTTTTGTGACAGTCTTCTTTGAATTAGCATAATGTTTCCAGCTATCTATCTATACATATTATACATATTTTGTAATATGTATCAATGTTCTAATAAGTATCAATGTTTGATTCTTTTGTATTGCTAAGTAGTATTTCATTATGTAGTTATACTACATTTTATTTTCCATTCCTCAGTTCGTAGACATGTAGGTTGTTTCTACCTGTGTGGTTTTTTTTTTATAATACTGAACATTTCTCATTCAAGTTTTGTGTGGATATTCAGTTTTATTTCTCTTAGGTGGACACCTAAGAGGATTTTGGTTTTTATTGAGCCTTCAGTAGAAGGTTTTGAGCTAGGTAATGATTTACATTATAAAAGCAATTATCCTGGATTCTACCTTTCAAATAGATAATAAATGGAAAAGAATGGAAGAAGAGAGAGCAGTTCAAGGCTATCAAAATGAACCAGATGGGAATTGCTGAAACACGACGAATTCTGCATACACTTAAGGTGCAGCTAACTAGATCCCTAGATTTGATGCAGGATATGAGAGTTTGATATAGGATTTGAGAGCAAATGAGGAGTCAAGAAATACTAATTCTGTCCATGAACAGCTGAAATGTAGAGGAACCATTTCCTGAAAGAGAAAGCACTAGGACAGGAGCAAGATTGAGACAGAAGAGCAAGAACTTGGAATTGGTCCTTCAGTAGAAAGTAAGAAAGGTTTAGGGTACCCAGTCAGTTCTGGAGTTTAAAGAGGGCTGTAACCTGAAGATATATGTTCTGGAAGTCTGTAAAAGTGGTATGTAAAATAGAATCATATCAGATTTCTTTTAATACATTCCCACCTTCAATTCTCCAACTTTCTGCGGGTCCAGTTGATTGCTTCTTTGATAAATTCCTCAGCTGTGTAGAGAAATACTCTCAAAATACTATCCTACCTATTTTAGGGTATTCATGACCACTTGGAAAGCACAGAGGCTGTGGCCTCAATGCTCTTGTTTAACCCAACACTAAAGTATTTTGCCTTTTTCATAAGGATGTTTGTTTTGTTTTGTTTTGCTTTGCTTTGTTTTTTCTAAGTGCCAGTTTTGGTCAGCCCTGAAGGTCACTAGCTATAATTTTTCCTCACTGACCTCAACATCTCTAATATTCATTGGCCCTGTAAGGATAAGAACTATCTTACAAACTTTGCACTAGCTTTCTACTGCTGTTTTTACAAATTATCACAAACTTAGTGACTTGGAACAACAAAACCTCTACATTATAGCCCTAGAGGTTAGAAGCATGCAGTCAGTCTCACCATGCTAAAATTGAGTATTAGCAAGACTATGCCACCTTCTAGAGGTCCCCAGGGAGAATCCATTTCTTTGCCTCCCCCAGCTTCTAGACATCATCTGTATTCTTCGGTCCATGGCCTCACTTCCCCATTTTCAAGGCCAGCAATGCTGGGCTGAGTTTTTCTCATGTTGCAATCTTTTTTTTCTTCTTCTGCCTTTCTTTTCATATAAAAAGTACACTTGTGATTAAATCAAGCCCTCCTAAGTAATTTGCAATAATGTCCCCGATTCAAGATTGGTTGGTTTGTGATCTTAATTTCACCTATAATTTAATTTTCCTTTGCTACATAATTTAACACAGTGGTTGTGAACCTATGGTATGTACATCTCAGCAGGCACACAGAATCCTGTCCATTGTCCTTGTCCAAGTCACCTCAGTAACTGAGCATCAGATAACAGCGCACAAAGGGGCCCTGCTCATGCTTGGAAAGGAGTACCAGCACCGGGCAAAGATGGCATGAACCATGACTCATTAACCACAACTTGTCCCAACTTTCAAATATTGGACTGGTTATGAGCTTTAATACATTATTTTTTATTAACACAATATTTTAGCTTTGATTTCTCTCATGAAAAATTGAAATTTAATGTCTCAGATTTAGCAAAGAGACATTCTAGTTAAGAGACTGAAATTCTTTTAATGTTGTACTGTCCCCCTGCCATGTTTAAATCTGCAACACTGTATTTAGTGAAGAATTTATGGAAAAAAGAGATAGGGTATATATTTGCTTGGACTGGCTGTAACTTTAGCAGACACCCCATGGAGATGGAAAATGCACTCAAATGTCTTTTTCAGAGCAAAACAAATCGGGTGGCCAGGGCTAACTGGGCCTCTTTGTGCTGTGGTCAACAAATTCAAGCCGAACCCCATTTGAGAAACATGGCCATAGATTGTTGATTCAGGGAATATCCAATTCTTTAGTGTTAACAAACAGTGCTAGCTATTTTTGGTAGAGGGATAGATTTGTATTGGGTGCTTCATTTTTCTAAATTTTCTGTTTATAGATTCCAGATCCGGAACACCAAAAAATGATTACAGAAAAAAGAAAAAGAAAAACTGAACACAGATAGAGTAAGATCATTCCAAGAGGCATGGACAGAGTCATTTGGAGATAATGAACACAATGGGAAAGCATTTTCTGCGTAAGGAAAATGCTGTGTCGCACGTCAAGCGTCAGACAACACTTTGACACCAATCACAAAACTGTTGCTGAACTTGACGAAACTAAAAGAAAAGTTTGCTGAGAGGATGTTGAAGAAACATCATTTCCAGCATAATAGTTTCTATAACTATCTTCTGAAAACAATTCATCTGATAGCTTTCAAATTTTGCTATGCATAGCAAAATATGATAAGCCCCTCTCTGATGGGAATTTTATCAAAATGAACATGTTATCTGGGAGTAATAGCCTTTTACATGATTTCTGAAAAAAGGATAAAATTATGCAACACATCTCTGATATTGTAACTGGCAGACAGACTGTTAAATATCAAGTCTGGGGCTGGGTATTTAGCTCAGCTGCTCAAGCACTTGCCTAGCAAGCGTGAGGTTGTGAGTTTGATCCCTGGTACAAAAAAAAAAAAAAGAAGAAGAAGAAACATAATAAATATCAAGTCCTGTACATGGCAAGTGATATTTGTCAGCAACTCATCACTGGCTTTCAAAAGGCAACCTGTTACTGGATGTGCTTGGATAAAAGTAGTGATATAAATAATCATACAAGGCTAGCAACAATTTTGGATTATGCTGTTGGTGACATCATGACAGAAGAATTGGTGAAACTGGTACTTTTGCCTGGAAGAACACAACGAATAGATAGGAGAGTTTTTGTCACAAGACACAACACCAGAAAAAATGATTTCAATTACTAGTGATGGGGCACCTTGCACGGTTGGGACAATAACTGGTTTCATATAGTTCTTTGAAAGAGAAGCAAAACATTCAGTCACTTAGTTTCATTGTATTGTATACATCAAGAAACTCTCTGTGCCAAGGAAAGCAGCAAAAAATTATACAATATCCTCAAAGATGTCACAAAAATTATGAATTACATTATGAGCCATGTGTAATTTTTGACAGTTTCAAGCACTTCTTGATGATGTATAATGCTTTATTTATTTATAATGATGTCTAGTGGCTGGGCAGAAAACAAGTCCTGGAGAAATTTGTACCCTGCTTGGATGAAATTAAGCTGCTTATGAATGAAAAAGGACAGGAATAGCAACAGCTCATTGATATGCCCTGGCTCAACAATCCATGTTTTTTACAGATTTGACACTACACTTCAGAACAAAAAACTACAAGGGAGAGGGAAAACATCAGAAAGGATCTTTTTGAAATCAAAACATCTGAGAGAAAACTGCAGGTTTTTGAAAGAGACCTTGAAAGTGGACAACTGAAATAATTTCCAAATCTAAAAATGTATTTAGAAAATTCTACAACATTTGCAGACAATCCTACAAATTATTAGGAAATCTACAAGGAATTTTCTAGTATTGTAGCAGCTACCAAAGACAACTTTAACAGATTTTTACAGATCCATAAGACGGAGTCAACCCTCTGTTTTATTACTTCTCTGGATAAAGACACATTTGAAGAATTTGGTCCCTCTGGCTTACACTGGTTAGATTTTGGAAATTCAGAAATGGATCTATTGGAATTTCAAAGAAGCTCTATCTGGAAAAACAAACTCTGTGACCTTCACACAACACTTGAGATGATAGAGAAGACAGAGCGTGAAGGGACCACAAAGGACAGCACATTTGATAGTGCTGGTAGTTCTAAAAATGAAATCCTTAAGTGTGGAATTTCCTGCCAAATAATTTTAAGTCAACGAAAGCACTTGGGGTTGCTTTTCTTACTTTATTTGGATCATATTATGCTTGTAAGCAGCTGCTGTTAGCTTTGAATTATAGCAAATCTGATAGAAGAAACAGACTAACAGATGACCTGAACACTGCCTGTGTTGCAGTGGGAACAGCCAATAAGAAGGATTTAAATTGAGAAGGTGCCGGATGTGATTAAGGAGAAGCAAAGGCAGGGAAGTTGGAGCAGAGAGGCTAGCGGCTGCCCCTGAGGTCAGGGAGGTGAGTGGGTGGGAGCGCACTGTGGAAGCACAGCGAGGGCAGGGGCTGCTGCTGTAAGATGAAAGGGATCAGTGTGAGCAAATGAATGTCGTCTCTGGTTAGCATTTTAAAAGAACTACTAAGGACACAGCAGGATTGAATGTTATAGGCAGAAAACAGGGCACATCAGTTAGGAAAATTTACCATTATCTAGATAAAAGAGAAAGAGCTCCCTGGACTATGGTACCCATGGCAGTGCCCCTGTCTGTAGTGAATCTCTGCCTGCTACCTTCTTTTCATCTGAGGATGCTACCAAATGTTGCCTCCTTTTGTGCTTTTCCCAAATTTTCCACATTTGCTTCATCTCCAAAATGAATACAGAATATTTTTTTTCTCTCTATACTTGTAACACTCTGCCTATCTCTCTTATTAAGAAGAAAAAATAACCTTTTATTTTTTGAAATAACTTAGGCTTGTGAGAAGTTGCTGAAGCAGTGCACAGAGTTCCAATATTACTACTCACCCTACTTCTCCTGCTAACATCTTATATAATCATGGTTTATTACAAACCAGGAAGCTGCATTTGTAAATATCCATCAACTAAATTATAAGTCTTATTCAGATTTCATTTGTATTTACATGCATATTTTTGGTGCATATTTCTAGGTCATTTTATCTCAAGTATAGTTTGCAACCATTATTATGATCAAGATACAGAAATTATCCATTACCACAAAGAAACATTCCCTTGCTGCCCCTTGATAATGAGACCCTCTCCCTCAGCATGATATTTGCAACATCTGCTCTATTCTCCATCATTTTAATTTTGGCATTTCAAGGAAAGTATGTAAATGAACTCTTGTGGTACCACCTTGATTATTTCACTCCACATAAACTTTCTAAACATCTTGATTGTTTTATTGATAGTCCATTCCCTTTAGTTACTGATTAGTATTCCATTGTACAAGGGTATTTTTACCGATCTACACTTGAAAGGACATTTTGGATGTCTTCCAGCTTGGGAAAATTGCAAATTAAGTCTCTATGAATATTGTGAACAGATTTTTGTGGAAATAAGTTTTAACTGCTCTAGGATAACACTCATAAATGCAACTGATAAGTTATGTGGTAAGTATTGTATAACTGTGTGAAATACTGCCAAGTTGCTTTCCAGAGTGATTGCTACATTCTGCATTGCTAACAGCAGTGTGTTGATGATCTAGTCTCTCTGAGTCTTTGTCAGGGCCTGATAATTGTCAGTTTATTTTAAAGATGTATTGTTCTTAAACTGGCAAATAATAATTGTACATATTTATGGGTTGCAGAGTAATATTTCAATAATGCATACATGTGTAATCAGAATAAATATCTTATCTACCACTTCAAATATTTATTATGTCTTCATGATTGGAACTATATAAATCCTCTTTTTGGCTTTATTTTTATGGCATTGAGGATCAAACTCACAACCTTGCACTTGCCAGGCAGATGCTGTGCCACTGAGCTATATCCCCAGTCCTCTTTGGGTTATTTTTAAATGTGTAATATATGATTACTAACTGTCACCTTGCTTTCCAACACAGCATCACAACATACTCTCCCTATGATTTTGTGCCTCTTAATTGACTTTTCCCTTTTTCTGACCACCCCAAACTCAGTTCCTGGTTACCGTTATTCTACTCTCTTCTTCCATGGGTTTGAATTTTTCAGATTCCACATATATGAGAGATCATATAGTATTTGTCTCTCTGTGCGAGGCTTATTTCACTTGACAAAATGTTGTAAGTATTTTTTGTTTTAGCCATTTAGTCATTCTAATACATGTATAGGGGTATTTCATTATGGTTTTAATTAACCAGTTTCCTAAAGACTAATGATGCTAAACACATTTCACAGACTTACTGGGCCATGTTCAAGCTTTTTGCACATCTCCTAATTCTGTTATCTTATTACTGAATTTAGAGAGTTTTTTTCTTATTCTGGATGCAAGTGTACACAAATAGGTAACATGATCTGTAAATATCTTTCTTTATCTGTCCCATGTCCTTGCATACTTTAAACAAGATTTTTCTCAGAATTTAAAAACTTTCTTAAAAGTTTTTAATTCTCATAAAGTTATATCGATCAGTTTTTCTTTTCTGTATTGTATTTTTGGTGTCATGTCTAAGATTGTTTGGTTTAATTCAAGATCAAGAAGACTCTTTTTTCTAAGGGTTTTGTATATTTAGATGCTAAATTTAGATTGCCAATCAATTTTGAGTTAATATATATTTTATAGTCTTAAATTGAGGTTTATTTTTGTGTTAAATTGTTCTAATGTCACGTTTTGACAAGACTACCCTTTCTTCATTGAATTTCTTTTGTATCTCTTGGTCATATTCGTGTCTATTTCTAGGCTTTCTATTTTGTTTCATATCATGCAGTATTTTAATTACTGAATTTTTGTCTCTCTCCCACTAGACTTGAAAGTAAGGATTGAATTTCACTTACCTCTGCTTCCAAGACATTTAGTATAATATCTGGTCCATAGTAATCACACTGTGAATAAAAGTTTATTAAATTAAAAAAAAAAGAAAGAAACTTGGCTAATTTACTTTTCACAAGAGATGATCCAGCTAGTTAACTTATATTTTGAGAAGAAATCAGAAACATTTACATAAATTTTCTGTTACTTTCTTCAATACTTATTTATCTGTTCATATCACTTCATAGTTTTTTAATCAATCAATACAATACAGTAGTTTGTGTAATGTGTACACAAATGTATGCATGCTAAGGGAGTTACAATGCAAGATATGGTCTTTGTTCTTAGAAAATTTGCTTCTTATACTATAGCACAGTGGCAACAACCAGGAACTGCATAGTTAATCAAAACTGATGAATCCTACAGAAAATGAATAACTGCAATGATGTCAAGCACATACCATATAGGAAGGTTGCAAAGATATAATCCAATGATACAGTTAAAGCTATGTCCTTCTGGCATTCAGTAAATCCTTAATGAATATTGGCTGCCATTAACTTATCTCCATTCGGTAATGTTCTAAGTAGAATTTTTCTCATCAATAGCACTGTAACCAAGTTACAGTTCTTTGAGGAGGACTTGACTAGTCTTCTGTAAAATGAATTATGAAAATATCTCTGTCCCATTTTGCCATCCTAAGTCAAAATTATAAATTTATTTACAAAACCATTTTATGATCAGTGGTACTTCTATATCAAGGTAAATCACAAAACACCTTAGAAAAAATCAGAGCATGTTTCTAAATCAGCAATAGGTGCACTTTTAAGAATTGTATAATTAAATATAGAAATATTTACCTTGTAATCAGTTATTAATTTGGCAGGCTACAATTTGATCATAGTGCACTGGCTATTTACAAGTGTTAAATAAAACTTTCCTCTGTTCTCAGGAAGCCATTTATGTTTGCAGTTGAAGTGGTACTTCAGTGAATATGATACTCTGTGCACACTGCTCACATTTCTTTAAATATTCAAATGGGCTCTAGTGAGTTTTCTAATTGTTCTATGCTTTCTGTGAAGACAATAGTCTAAGTGTTGATTTTAAACAAATACATAAATATTCAGTAGCTTAACACATTTTTTCACCCTTCATGATTACTCAATAGGTTTTAACTTCTCTGGGTGCACTTATACAGAGCTTTCTTCTGGAGACTTAATAGGTGAAATCACAGAAATATAGAGTTCCAATACTTTGGAGGTTGTTTATGATGTAGTTGGAGATGACAAGTAAATGGAAGACGGCAACTCTATGCTGTCTTTCAAGAATGACTCTTTCTATAAGTTGAGATGTTGCCTGTTTCATGATACCACCTTTTCTAGCGGGAAGGCAGCAAGTATCATAAAAAACTACATTTTTCAATTAAGAGAATGTTTGTCACATGAAAATATCTGTTGAAAGACATTTTTACAGGTACAATCTAACACTCACAGGGACCCACATAAGGGTGTCAATTATTGGTTTCCTGAAAATATCACTCGCAATAATCTGTGGCTGAAGCAGAAACAAGCATATAGCTTATAGTAATGAAGCCACTATTTTGAAAATGTAGTGTCTTGGAGGCAGAGACAAGATATGGATGGAATTTGTGAGGCTGGTTCAGAGTGAGTTTTATTGATGGAAAATGAAGAGAGAGCTCCACTGAACTTGGACAAAGGTCATGGCAAAATTGCTGAGATACCTGGAACAATGTGAAATTTAGAAGGAAGGCTTAAAGTGTAGGCAGTTGCTAAATGAGCCTGTTCAGAAGTGACCATGTGGATAGCTAGGTCGTGTAATGTTGAGAAAAGAATTTCCAGAAGTTCATGAAAGACATAATAGTCATTCTTAATTTCATCTTCCTAGGTAAGAATTTCTTGGGCCAGTAAATAAAATTATTCCAACATGACAGCGTCTGGTTTTGGTTCTTACAAGAGTGATGCACGTGTGATTTTGAAGTCTGTCTGCCTCCCTGTTGCACCATTGACACCTTTTGCTTCAGAGAGCTTCTCTGTGCTGATTCTTGCTTTGGGGCAAGGTATTTATGTCTCCAGGATGCAGAGCTTTAAATAGGATTTCCTCTGGGAGGAGTAGAAAAGCATATGCTGCTGAGAGTGTGAAGCTTTAATAATAAATTATGGGTCATTCCCCTGAAAGATCCTGAAGAAAACACTTACAGGAGTAGTGTTTCTGAGGGAGTGTGTGTGTGTATACACTCACACACACTTCTATCTGTGCCTTAAAATCTGAGGTGAAAATTTATTTCTTGGTGGCATGGAGGTACTGAGCCCAGTACTCCCTGCCATTTTTTTTTTCACTTTGAGACAGGTTCTTGCTAAATTGCCCGGGAGCAACAGGACCTTGTGAGACATGTACCTTAGGCTCCCTAAATGCTGGGATGATAGACATGCCCTGCCATACCCAGTTTGAGGTAAAATTTTTTCAAGGCTACCATTCTGTAGACAAAATTCTTTGACAAACTCTTTCTATATTTTGCTTATACCACAACTCCACTCACACAGTCAAAGGCTCTCACACCTCCCAATCACTTTCTACCCCACACCTTCATTAACATCATCTGAAAATTCTCTTCCTTCAAAACAGATTATCAAGAAAGTCAGCTTCCTCACTCTGTCAAGTTTTGCTCTTCTCATTATTATTCACTAGCATTCCTGGTTTTAAAAATTCATTAACTTGAAGAAGCCAGTTTTCCCTTCCTGTGAGCCAGTGAAAGCCACAAGGGGCCCAGGAAGAGATACAAGACAATTCACCCTTCTGCTGAGTTGGAGAAGCCATGCTGGCCCTGGAAGGAGTAACAAGAAGCCAATTCACCCTTCCTGTGAGCCAAGTGATGCATGAGGTGGGAGATAAGAACTCCGCACCTTCCACCACCAAGCAATCAGCTGATTCAGAGGGCAGGCTGAGTTGACAGCAACTGAGGTACCAAAACAACTTAACACCTGTATTATTTGGTTGACTTTGCAGGCTTACAGCCAGTAGTCTGAGCACCTATTAAGAGGATAACAATAAGCAATATAACAAAGATAGGGGATTTCCTTCTGTCTTGTTTTTGAAATCCAATATTGTTCTCACTCTTTTGTTCCATTTTATTGATTTCATTCAATGCTCTGTTTTAATTAGTTTTATTCTGTTCTGTTTTGTTTGATTTTCTTATGTCTGATGGTATGGACAGCAATGTTGAAGATAACAAGAGGTATTATGGCAGCCACTATTGATTTCCTAGTATCCTGTTTTGAAATCCTGTATCACTTTCGCTGATTTGTTTTGATTGGCTTTATTCTGTTTTATCTTGTTTGGTTTTATTCTCTTTAAAATATGCTTTCATTCTTTCATTATTATTGGTTTTATTCTGTTTCTTTATGTTTGATTTTATTATGTCTGATGGTATGGACAACTATTTTGAAGAAAACAAGAGATATTATGGCAGACGTTTTCCTATTATCTTGTTTTGAAGTTCTGTAACACTTTCATTGTTCTGTTCTGATTAGCTTTATTCTGTTTTGTTTGGTTTCATTTTAGTTTTTTTAAAAAAATCATTAACTTGCATAATAGGTGATTTTCCTTAAAATGTTAATACACTTAAAATAGTTACAAAATTACATGCATGTATAATCATTTTATGACTATAAACATGGTACACAGTTAATGAATGGTGTGACTATAAATATTGACGTTTCTTGGCATTTTGCTTTATTGACAAATGTATGCCTAGAACAGGAGATTAGAAGAAAGGTAAGATGGTCAGGCCAGAAGACATTGCATGAGTGTGTTCATGGTACAAGGTCTTAACCTAAAATCAATGAGAAGCTGTTATAATATTTTAAGTTGCTGATAATTTGCAGTTTGAAAAGCTAGAGTAATAAGTAGTTGTGGCTGAGTGGTTAAGATGATGGACTAGAAAAGCTAACGAATAGCAAATTGATCAAAAGAGGTCAACAGTAATTGAAGGGAAAATAACCAGCTGTTCTAATAGCTAACGTGAAAGAAAATGGTAGCTTTGTTTCTATGCATAGCAGGAAAAATACAAAGAAGTCAAAGTATTAGAAATAGTAAGTGTATTTTGAACTTGTGATTAATATATATTGAGTGTGAAAGAGAAGGGGGTGTTAGAATAGACTCTTAGTTTCTGACTTATATAATGTGTAATGAAATACAGCACCACTCACTAAGATAGAAAACATTAGAACTGTACTAATATTGTGTTTTCATTTAATGTGTGTGACTGTTTCATTTAGCTCAATTAAAATCAAATAGAAATTAAAATTTAGTCATTCTTGTCTCATTCCAAATGCTTATTACCTCTGTACATGTTGCTAAAAGCTCCTAAAATGGCCAGTGTGGATACAGAACATTTCCATTACTGCAACAATTTCTACTGGGCAACATTACCATTACCAACATTACCAGAAGAAAACTATGTGATAGTGATGGCCAGAAACTGTCACTCTGGTCACTAATCATTTTCAAGTTCTTTTACTTATGATCATACCTAGTACAGAAACTCACATCCATACTCTTCAGTTGAACATATCACTTACTTTTTGTGTGTTTTCTCCAAGCTTCTTTGCCCAAAGTACAAGGTAAGGGCATGTTCAATAATCTCACCCACATGGAATTTAGTCAGTACCAATTATTTAGAAAGAAGAAAAGCAGGAGGTCATCATACTGACATATTGAGTTTGAGATGTCTTTGAATCACCCAAATAATAACATTATGTGGACACTCAATATTCAAGCCCATAGGTCACATAAGTGGTCCAAACCAAAGACTCTGAGTCACCTACAAGTGCAGGTGAACCCATGGAAATGGATATTTTCTAAGAACAGACTATTTAGCCAATGAGAAGGGAGTCTATGTTTGATCTTTAAGGAATCCCAAATCTATGCCTACATAGTGAAAGATGGCCTTAGTACACTCCAGATGCCATTAAAAAATACCAAAAACTGGTATTAATGAAAAGTTTTTCTTTGTTCATGGAATAAAATGTAGAACATAAAATGGAACCTAATTTAATATTGAAATGCTTACCATATTTATGCAAATTGTGAAATTACAGGGATTGTAGAAAGTTAGTTTTTTTCTAAAGAGGTCTAACAAACGGGAGAATCAAACAATCCATCAGATCTCTGTGCACAGTACTTTCTGAATTTCTTTTCATAAAACAATTTGAATATGACAGTTTAAACTTCGCTATTGTTTAGAAAATTAGATTTTAAATATAATGGAAGTGACAGTACAATGGAGAAAATTTTTATATAAGATTCTGTCTCAGGTTTTTACAATAAAAAACAAATTAGATCAAGCATGACTCAGACAGGGCAAATTATAAACAAACAGCTAAATTCAATGAATACTGGGACAGACTAACACTTAGATATTAAAAAAAAAAAAGATCATGCAGTCCTAGGCAGCCCACACACAGGAGAAGCTTCTAAGAGGTCTGCAAAATCAACTAGAAACAAAAGCTTTCTGTTTTTTAGAGGGTGGGTAGCATGCATCATGAGATTTTTAATAAAGTGTTCCAGTCATTGACTTCCCAAGATGCCTTTGTGCTGTGTGGATCTAAGTTAAGATCCTTATGTAGACAAGGCCCTGATTGAAATAAGTGTGTGGGGGAGGGGGTCAATGTACTAATTAACAAGAACAAGCACACCCATTACAAGGATATCTATAGTACACAGCATTTAGATATAGAAATTAGAGGCAACTAATACAGTTCCCTTTAATAATATCAGTTCTTAAAAGGTAATAGTCAAAACACATCCAGGAAGGAAAAGCAAATGATAAACATGTGAAAAAACTACAATGAGAATGGCAATGCTTGATTCTTTAGCTCATGAGACAACCAGAGGTGGTTGATAGGACACTAATACAGAGTCCAGGAGTAAAGTGTTGGAATTTAGAGTAGCTTCTCACCCTCTGATGCATATGTGAATCACCCAGGGATCTCTTTGAAAATGTGAATTCTAATTCATTAGGTCTGGGGTGTTACCTGAGATCCAGATGTTTAATATCTCAGCCATGCCAATGGTAAGACTCCCTGGATTATGTTTTGAGTAAAAGACTGAAACAAGACCTGAAAGAAATGGAAGTTTATGCCAACCAGAACAAAAGGCTGTGTTGTTATCTGTGTTACAGCAAAAGACTCAAGACCAACCTAGCAATGTGAGAACAAGGAAGATCCCACATATACAGGAGCCGGAGACAGGAGAATGTGTCTTAAGCACAGCATCGGGGTTGTGGTGATGAATATTCTCCTCTCATGGGTTGCAGACAATGCTAAAAAAACATTTTGACACTCATGGAAACAGCTGGGTGCTGGCCATGGGGAGTTTTTTATGTAAACAACCAAGGACTCTTAATCCCCAAATCTCTGCCACTGTAATATCTTAGATCTGGTCTTGTATGCCACATTCACCTCAGAGACTAAAGTAGCAGCAGGGATCCCTGTTCTGCTCTAAGACAGCTTGGTGTGGAGAATGGAGAACAGCTCTGTTCTAGGGATCCTGTTATATTTACGATCTTTTTTAGATTTACATTTCCTTGCATTTAGAAAGATAAGAAAAAGAGAGCTTTGATATGAACACACAGACAATTGGTAGAGGGTGGGGCAATGCTCATTTTGACTCTGATTTAAGTAACACAAGACTTTTGTGTGACCCAGTCTTTCTCACTGAAGGAATAGATTGAAATTTGAGACCAAAAATATTTACAGTAATAGAGAACATATATTTCCTTTCTTTTCTCTTCTGTATGGGTTTTTCCTTTAGGAAACTCAAAAGAAGGAGGGATTTTGGCAGAGCTGGATTAAGGTATTTAAGCTCTTAGGTCTCATTTCTTTTTCATTCTGAAGAGCAGAGAAATTACAAGATGATCACAAAGTCTAGAAACAGATAAATATGTCTAATGATTAGTTCATTGATATGGCATTATAGTGCCTGACATATGTTTCCAGAATTTATAGCCATACCCTGTATTTATGATGATGCTCTCTGCACCAAAGACTTCTTTAAAACCGAATAGGCCAGAAACACTAGATAGACAAACTACTATGGTCTGAATGCTTGTGTCCCTCCAAAATTCATACGTTGAAACCCTAATTCCCAGTATGATGGAATTAGACTGTTGGCCTTTGGATGGTAATTAGTTCATGAGGGCAATGTCCTTATTCAAAAAGATCAATGTCTGTAGATGGGATATCACTATTTCCTAGGTGGTTCCTTGAACCATGTGAGAACATAGAAGAGCCATCTATGAACCAGAGAACAACCAACCTCACCAGACTCCAAATCTACTAGAGACTTGATCTTGGACTCACCAACCTCCAGAACAAAAGAAATAATTTTTAGTTGTTAATAAACTACCCAATTGATGGTATTTTGTTACAGAGACTCAAGCAAACTAAGACACTATTTGACTAAAACCTGGATTGATTTTTCACTTACCCGATTGTTGCTTCACACCCTTGTGTATAGTTCATGAGACTGACCTACCAGGTAGCAGGCAATCCTGGAAAGCTACAGGGTAAGAACTACAAGTCTCTTGCTGCAGTTAGGGCTACAAAATAACGTACAGGGTACTCAATTAAATTTGAATTTCAGATAACTAATTTTTTTTTAGTATACATATGTCCCATGTTATATTAAAAAACAAAACCTCCAATGGGCACTGTGGCAGAGGAAAGAAATATAGTGAATCATGCTCTGGTTCATAAAGCTTCCCTTGCCAAAATACACACATTAATTATACAGATGTTTTATTACTGAAACAAGCCACATGGCCATGGCCAGCATAAGGAAACAGAGAAACATGACCCCACATGGAAGTAGAAAAAATGGAATATAGGTAGACAGTGCTAATGAAAACTACATACACATGCACAATTTTCAATTCATATTTTATAATAACATTTACAAATTAAAGGTTAAACATGAAGTACATTAGAATGGTTCCCTAAACAGCTGAAAGGAAAAGGAAAGGAAATGGAAATAATGATGGAAGAGAAGGAACAAACCACCATCAATAAGGGTATTATTATTCTCATTGTACAGGTGGGTAAATTGTGAGTCAGGGTGTTAATGTGTCATTATTCCAATTGCAGAGAAACTCAGATTTGGATCTTCTGATTCTACGTCCCATTTCTTATCCCTAAATGGCCCGGTCCAAGGACTATATGCATTGACAATGAACATAAATCTTTGAATTGATAATAGTTTCTTACCTATGTGATAATTTGAATAGGGTGTATAAATATTTTGAAATTTGCATTTTACACAGTTTTATGTTTTAATAAAGAGTACTCCACACACATAAGATAAGAAGACTCATCTTATTTTCTCAGTGAATATCATTAGTTGAGATATGGAAAAAGCAAAATGTTAGGGGTCAATGAGATTTAACTAGAATACTGTCTTTAACAACTCTACAACTTTTAATAAGTAATTTAATTCCTGCATCAATGTCTTCATTTGTAAAGGAAAAACAATAATGCCTAACCTAAAAGGGCTGCATAAAGATTGGGCAAAATATTATATAGTACCATATTAATGTGATACAACTGATATTAATATGTACAACTGATATATTTTTATGTACCAGTTAAAATTAATTTTAAAATATTTTAAAAGGATTAAATAAAAGCCTGGAAATTCCATTTTATACATGTAACTTTAGTTTCTTAGTTTTGTTTTGCTGTTTGCTTCAAAGGTTATAAAATAATTAACATTGCACAGATTGACTATGTGTTTTTGTCCCACCCTACTTGCTGTTCATTTGGTATATCCTCTATGTTGCATACTACTACTATTTCCCTTAACTAGTTACCTAGTCACCATGATTATAATAAGCCAAAGAGAAAATCAGTCATTGAGATCTTCAGTCTGATGTTTTAAATTTCATAACACTATGCCAAGGACTGTGACAAAAAAATATTCCCGGAATAGTGCTTAAATTTCAGTGAAACGCCAAATAACAGTTCAATACTTGCTGAAGTACCTACATTTTTGTTTAATTCTTTCATAGGAATTCTGTCCCAGTCTTTCATTTAGCATAACAAAGATTTCTTCAAATTTGCAAAAATATGATCTAAAAATCACCAATATATTCTAAAATATCAAAGAATGTTTTAAAGAAAAACATATTCTCTATTCTTATTATTTTACCACATTTTTATGCATCTCAAATTGACATAGTATTCAATTTTATATGATTTTAAAATTTGAGTTAATATAAATGATGTCATGTTGTGTATATTCTAACAGATATATGAAACAGCAATTAATTCCTTTTTTAATATTCTATGGATTTCCATCTAGAAATATACCACAATTTATTTATCCATACCCCACTTTCAGATGGTGACACCATTCATTAAGAGAAAGATTGTAACAGTTACTTTTACTAGTCATCTTGACTGGGTTAATGATTATCTAGAGAAACAGTAAACATTGTTTCTGGGCGTGTCAGTAAAGGTGTTTCCAGAGGGATTTGGCCCGTGAATCAGTTGATTGAGTGAGAAGATCTGCCCTCTTCTTGCTGAGTGCTATCCAATTGACTGGGGACCTAAATAAAATAAGAAAACAAAGAAAAGGTGAAATTTCTTTGTCTCTCCTGAAGCTGGGATATCATTTTTTGCCCTTGGACATCAGAACTCCAACCTTTCAGCCTTTGAACTCCAGGAATTATATCCCTATAGTTCTCAGATCTTTGGCCAAGAATTGAGAGTTAAACAATAGACTGAGCTTGTTCTGAGACTCTTGGACTTGAACCGAACCATGGCTAGTAGCATGGGAATGTGAGTCTCCAGTCTACAGATGACTCACTGAAGAATTTCTCAACCTTCATAGTATCATAAGCCAATTACCCTGAGAGATCCCCACACATCCACTGCTTGTTTATCTATCTATCTATGTATCTATCATCTATCTATCTATCTATCTATCATCTATCTACCTATCTCATCTGTTTTACTAGTTTTGCCTCTGTGGAGAACACTGATACAGTGCTACAATAGGTCAGAGGTTCAGAGTGAGGAGGAATGGAATTTGTGGTAAACATTTGCCATTTATAAGTCAAATTGATAATTATTTTGTCATTTTTTAAATTGTAACTAGACTTTTACACTTATAAAATATTTGCTAATTTCAAAATCAGGAGAGAAAAGATTTTGTTCTTCATAATCTGACCCAAATACACAGCCACTTCAATGACAAAACTTCACTTTGAGTAACCCCCACAAAAGTTACTGGGTATTTTTCTGGCTTCGAATTCTCTTGTTTGTTTTAAAGAGGTATTGAGAGTAAGTTTCCTTTGCCTTCTTTTCCTATGTAATAACAACCAAATATGAGAGCTATGTGTCATCTGAAATGCACTGGTATCTAAAAACCATTTGCCCCAGTGAATTCTCAATCAGTTTACTGTATACATGGAAAATTAGAACAGTGACTGTCCACAATCAAACTCATTCATCAATTAATATCATTGATTTAAAATTAACTGTCAAGTAAAGACTGGAAAATTGTACACATACAAAATATTTATGAAACATTTTCACAAAAAGACACATAAAATGAGAGATAGTTGACAATGTTGGGAAGGGAAATGGGTGATAGAGGCAGACATATAGAAGACAGCTTTCATTTTTTCATTAAATGTATATCAAAAAGGCATTATGTATTAAGTCCTGGGATAAGCATTGAGGTCTGAAAGGTAACTTTGACCTTGGCCTTAGCTTCAATAAGTTTACAGTCCAATGCTTATATGATAATAGTGCCTTGCAAATATTTCCACTGCAGAAGCCACTGCATCATATTGAATAGTATATTTATGTTAAGGCAATTGCTTCATCATGATAGGATAAGCATCTTATTGCCCAGTGCCTAGCACAGTGGTTACTGCAGGCCATTCTCAGTAAATGTTTCCTGGGTGAATCACAAATAAACACTGGATTGACCTAGAAATCTGTAAATCATAGTTACAGTGCTAGTCAACTATCTACTGCTGTCACAAAATACCTGAGATAATTAACTTAAAAGAAGAAGAAGTTTATTTTGGTTCACTGTTTCAGAGGTTTCAGCCCATGATCTCTTGGCTCTATTGTTCTGGACCTGTGGTAGCATAGTACATCATGGCAGGAAAGCATGGTAGAGGATACTTTTCTACCTCATGGTAGCTGTGAATTGAAGAGAGAGAAAGAAACTAACATCCTGGTATCTCCTTGAAAAGCATGTTTCCAATGACCTAATTTCCTCCCACTAGGCCCAACCTCCTGCAGGCTCCACCACCTCCTGATAACTCTAGGGTCTGGCAACCAAACCTCTAACAAAAGCCAAACCTCTGGCCTTCAAGGAACATTCAAAATCCAAATTATAGTAGGTGCCTTCATTTTATTTTTTTTCTCCCTTTTAAGATGACTTGTTTTTAGATTTTGCTCTCAGAGTCTAACATTTATCAAGGCAAAATCATCCCCCTAAATCCTATATTCCCAGTGTCTCTAACATGGGCCTCCACACGTACATACAATCACAGAAAAGAATTTTACAGTGCCAGTAGTGACCATTTAGAGTCATTAGTGAGAAGCTGTACTTTAACAATGAAATCTCAGAAAACATGCCAGGAAATTATTGTGTTTCATAGCCATACTGTAGGAGACAGCCTACTGCTCCAGCATTCTTGAACATAGAGATTTGAGAGAGTTAGTTAAGAGATGGTATATTCGCACACTGCACAAATCAGCATTAATACTGCAACAGACAGATAGCTTTTGTGTAGTGAAGGGGATTAAGAAAATTAGCAAGAAGGGCAATAACCTAGAGAAAGCAAGACACAGATAAGGATTTTAAGAACCAGGCTGAAATGCAGAACCCTTAGACAAAAAAGAATAACACAACTTGGAAAACCAAATGTGTTGCCTTGCTAAATAACACAGCAAATGAAAAAGAAGATAATGTAAAATCTAGAGTTCCAGTGCTTTAGGATCATATGGAAAGTGGAGATGGTTGAATGACAGGGTAGAAAGGGGAAAAATCTGAGGGACAGGAGAGTAGTGCCTGTGTACTTGTTATGGATGTTCCTTTGGAGGCTTATATCTTGATTTATTTTTTCTTCAGGTGGAGTCTGCATTGAGCTGGATGATTGATAAATAAGCTCTGGTTATAAAGACTATTTACCATTTCCACAAAAACTTCCAGTTATTTGAAAATTCCAAAGAAATCTAGGATCTTCCACAGTCAGCAGTCAAGGACCTTAAGAAAATGCCTTAATTTTCAGTTTCCAATCCCTGTTGGTCAAAAGCTCAAACCTCAGTCTCTGGACTTCAATAATAAAACCTCTTGACTAACAAAATTTGTATTTATTTTAATCATTTCCATTTCAGCTCATGTCTGATGTCAGTGAATTTGGATATAATTACTAAGAAAAATTATTTTGTATCTATTTTCCTGAAGAATCAGCAAGTGGTTCATCATATCTCTATTTATACTTTATAAGGATGTGTAAAACCCAACAACATTATTGACTTGGAGCCTGAAACTGTTTCCTCAACTTCCTATATCTGTGTGCATCTTTGGGTCACGCCAAGAGAACAACGGATGCCTAATAACTATGCTATGATTGATATTTAAAGAATAGAACCTACTTTGCTAATTAGGCTATCAGAGGATATTTTAAAACATTGCTTACTCTAGGTATAATTAATATTTTAAATGCCATGTCTTTGTCTAAACCCTCAAAAAGACTCATCAGAATTTAACTAAAATGTAAAAGATGAGTACAGAAGCTTTGCCCTTAGCAGATAGGCTGCCAACTATAGGCTCCAAATGACCACAAATGGTCATGTCCATATCATGCCCAAATTAGATCAGTAAATCTGATTTGTAGGAGGAGCTGTGCAGAATGATCAAATACTTGAGCAGATGTTTGATTTTTCTTCTTTTTCTCCTTCTGAAAGTAATCTAAATACAGTTTTAAAAATCTATCTGGAAGCAAGCATAGCCCTGATTCCAAAATTGAAGAAGGACCCAACATAAAAAGAATTGCAGGTCAATTTCCTTAATGAACATAGATACAAAAATCTTCAATAAGATACTGGTAAACAGGATGGAGTAAATTATCAAGATTATGCACCATATTCAAGTGGGATTCATCCAAGGGATGCAGGAATGATTCAACATATATAAATCAATAAATGTAATATGTCATATTAACCCAGCCAAGGACAAAAATCATATAATCATCTCAATTGATGCAGAAAAAGCTTTTGACAAAGTGTGGCACCCATTCATGATAAAAATCCTACAGAAAATTGCAATTGGTGATCTTTATCTCAATTAAATAAAAGCCATCTATGACAAGCCAACATCATACTAAATGGACAAAAACTGAAAGCTTTCACTCTAAAATCAGGAACAAGACAAGGATGTCCACTGTCACCACTCTAATTCAACATAGTCCTGGAAACTTTAGTCGGAGCAATTAGATAAGAGAAAGAAAAAAACAGAATAATGATAGGAAAAGAAGAACTTAAATTACCATTATTTGCAGGTGACAGGATACTCTAGATAGAAAACCCCAAAAACTCCACTAAAAACTGGTAGATTTAATAAGCAAATTTAATAGCATAGCTGGATACAAAGTCAATACTCGAAATTCAGTAGCCTTCCTGCACATGAATAGCAAACTCACTGAGACAGAAATTAGGAAAACAAAACTTTTTACAATAGTTTCCAAAACATGAAATACCTAGGAATCAATCTAACAAAGGATGTAAAAGGCCTCTACATTAAAAACTACAGTACTCTGAAAAATGAGATTTAAGTGAATAAGAAAATGGAAAGATATCCCTTGCTCTTGGACAGGAAGAGCCAATATAGTGAAAATGACCATACTTCCAAAATTGTTATACATAGTCAATGCAATTCTGATCAAAATTCCAATAGCATATAATTAGAGAAAACAATTCTGAAATTCATTTGGAACTAGAAGAAACTTAGAATAGCAAAGGCAATTCTGAGCAACAAAGGCAAGGCAGGGGACATTACAATCACCAACTTGAAATTATACTATAAAGCTCTGTGATAAAAACAGTGTGATCCTGGCAAAAAAAAAGAGGCAAAAATCAGTGGAGAAGTTTAGAAGATGCAGAGACAACTCCAGACACACTTAATCACCTTATCTTTGACAAAGGTGCCATTTATTAAAGATAGCCTTTTTAATAAGTGATGCTGGAAAAACTGACTCCACACATGCCAAAGATTAAAATTGGACCCATATCTTTCACCGTTCACTAAACTAAATTTGAAATGAATCAAAGGTTGAAACATTAAAATAGAACTATTAAATCTGCTGGAAGATAGAGTAAGTAAAATTCTTAAAGATGTTTGGGTAGGCAAAGAATTTATGAATAAAACCCTAATTGCACAGGAACTATGAAAAAGAATCAACAACTGGAATCTCACCCTAATACTGAAAAGCATTTCAGCACAAGGGAAACCACAAATAGAGTGAAGAGACAGCCCACAATGTGGGAAAAATGTTTGCCAACTATTCCTCAGAGAAAGGATTACTATCAGGAACATATAAAGAACTCAAAAAAAAAAAAATCAAACCTCTCAACTTTAAAGACCCAATCCAAAAATGTGCATCTGAGACGCATACACACCTCTCAGATGAAGAATGTTCAACGTGATTGGTAATTCAAGAGATATAAATTAAAACAACCCTGAAATTCCATCTCACCCCAGAAAGAATGGCTATTAGCAAGAAATCAACCAATAACAAATGCTGGAGAGGCTGTGGGGGAAAAGTAACACTTCTCCACTGTTGGTGGGAGTGCAGACGGGTGCAAAAACTAACCCTGCTGAAGCTTCAACAGGACAATAAAGGGTGAGATGTAGGAGACAATTTGAGTGGTTCCCCTCAAATGCAGAACAATTGCTTCAGCATTAAATTAAGTCTTGTTTCCATGCACTGATATGTACAGAGCTGGCTATGCTATTTCCTTCTCCCTTCAGCTGGCTACAAGCATTGCAAGTGAGGCTAGTCAAGGCACTGATAATGTAATCCTTGAGGCTAACCTGACAGTTTCCTGTTTCCTTACATCATACTCTCTGTAAAAGTTTGAGTGCAGTGAGATGGCAGAGCCGGCTAGCTCCAGGAATGCCAACTGGGTATGAGCCAAATATTGTAAACCAAGTATTGTATATTGTAATCCAAATATTGTAATCCCTTTTCCAGTCATCCTCACAATCCGTAAAGTTATATTTGTATTTCCATGGAAAAGTAATTAGAATTCTGGCAAATTAATTCCAATCTACCATCTCCAATGCAACCCGTGGTGAGAGTAAAGACACTAAGACAAATTCAAAGTTATGGTCAACCAAGGGGGTCCTAAGTTTGATCCAAGTGAGAATATATGGACAAAGGCCTTGATCCAAGTCCTCTCTCAGAATTTATTATCTCATAAAGAAGGAAGTGGTTAAAGGATGAGTGACAGTGAGGATGGAGAGAACAATGTGAGTAACGAGCTGGCTAGCCAGGTGGGGAGATAAGCATTTTTGCAATATGCAGGGAGCATGATACACAGAAGGACCACTCTGCATAACTCAATTAGGATAGTATTTGAATAGTTTTAGGAGACTGTTGTTTCAGTTTCTGATATGGAAAACTTTGTGCCTTGGGACGTCATGGCCTCTTTTTATCTTGTTTTGAAATTTTGGGATTTTTTTCTCCTTAAAAAAAGCTTGAATGCTTCACAAGCTTCTTCCATTAGCAAAAATTTATTTCCTCATGTATCAAGTAAATATTGATAGTACTCCTCAGGCCTGACAAGCCCTGAGAAAAAGTGTTAACTGGTGTCATCATAGGCTAGAAAAGAAAGATAATGACCCCGGCTATTTCAGAGCAGCATGATTAGGATGACCTTATGAGAAAGCAGAAGACACAATGGGTGTGCCTAAAGGCTGCCAGCAGGAAGGGGGCATTGTGGACACCAATGAGGGACAAAGATCACACATGAGACTGTCACAGACTACTCTGCACTGCCACTGGCCTTCTTCAAAATATTTCAATATTTCATGTGGATTTGGAAGTAAGTGCTAAAGTTATTTTTCCAAGTCATAGATGGAAGAAGCTGGAAGAGGGGTTTTGGGCTGGCATGATGCAGGAAGGTCACCACACATCTACCCTCTTCTATTGTCAGTGTGCCACACAGAGATTCTGCTATGAATTCCATGTTTTTAAATCTCTATTTGATAATCTCTGTAGAATCCAATTCCAGTCAAACTTGATCCCTTTGTTCTCTTACACTCAAACATAAACCAAAGAATTGACAGCTTTAAAATGGATCTAAGTGACAACAGAGACCTTGAAAAAAGTCTTTATTTGCTCACAAAACCCTTCATTTACTATTTTAGGGGAACCCTTCCTTCCTCTTTCTTCTCCTGAACAGATAAAGGTTCCTGTAAGACTTGAATTTCCTTTTCTCTAGTGAATTACAGAGAAATAAATCTTTTTTCTAAAAAAGCAAAACAGAAAAAAAGGAGAAGTAATAGAGAATTTTTAAAAAAGTAAGAAATCAATACTTGACAACATATTACATATTGTTATCCTAGAAGTAGTTGTTCAAGTTATGAGATCTAGGCATAAAATATAAACAGACAATCAAACAATGACAAAACAAACTATTTTTTCTGATGAACTAACACAGAATTAGTAGTATAATTATCTATCCTGCATACTTATACAGACATACAGTTATATGTGTATGTCTACAAACATAGGAATGAATCTTGAAGTAAGGATGATCACTTGGGCTGTGGCATTAAACAGAATAGCCTATGTTTGAAAGCAATGTATAGAATCAAAAGAAGAAAGTATTTGCAATTTCCTAGGTACTGAAATAGGGATACAGTTAGTAACTGAAGTTTGTGTTTTAAATTTTAGAGTCTTTGTTGACACCATCTCTCAGACTCACTCTCAGTTCTAATTAACCTAAAGTTGATGCTAAAATTTGACTAAATACATCTAGGTTTCCACACCTCTAGACAAAAATTCGTGACAAGAATTTGTAATTGGAATAGACACACTATTAGGGCAGAACATATTAGTACTTCTTTTTTGAAAATGCCATCAAAAGACTAAAAGTAACCAAGTGTAAAAAATATTTCTAATGTTCCCACTGCCAGTGGAAGAGATGGTTACTCTTTGCCTAACCCAGAAAATATGCCTGATTCCAAGGGTTCAGATACAGAGTCTGACAAAAGTTGGCAGGATCATTCTCCAAAGACACAAACCTTAAAAGGAGAAATAAGTTCCCAATATATACTGATGGAGAGTGTGCAATTGTTTCCTTTTCTATGTGAAATCAAAAACCAAACACGTAATGAGGTATCAGTACATCTTTCTCTCGATTGCTCAGATTTAGCTAGACACATTTGTTTGTTACCTTCTCAGGTGTTTCAAGATTAAGAAGCCATTTGTCTTGGTTACTTTTCTCTCATTGAGACAAAATACCTGGCACCCAACTCACGTTCACATGTTTCTCTCTTAGGAAGGAATTGTTTATTTCTTACAGTTTTTGGAGGTTTCAGTCCATACTCAGCTGGCTCTAAGGCAGGATGGTGTGGTTGAGGGGCAGATGTTCATGGCAGCTGTAAGCAACAGAGTGAAAGAGCAGAAGAAAGAGTAAAAGCACACCTTCTTTCTTTCTTTATATAGTATGCCGGCTCCGCCCCTGGATGGGTGCAGCACTCACACTGCCAATTCCAGTTCTAGACATTGAACCAATCACAAATGCTAGATTCAGCTGCCTCTATGACTGCATGAGGCTTGGGGATCCATGTAGACAGAAACCATAACATTCCACCCCTGGAGCCCCAAAGACTCACGTACATCCTTTATGCAAAAGACATTTAGTCTATCTCCAAGAGTTTCCAAAGTCCTAACAGTTTCAGCATTGTTGAAAAGTCCAATTCCCAAGTCTCCTCTGACATCTAAGGCAAACTCTTAGCTTCAAGCCCCTGTAGAAATGAAAACAAAGTTAAACACTTCCAACATAAAATGGCACAAGATAAACACTACCATTCCAAAGAATACAAACACAATACGAAGGATTGGGACCAAAGGAAGTCCAAAATCCAGCAAGGCAAACATTATGTCCTGGAGTTCCATACTTAGCACCTGAAGCAATCTGGTTGCAAGCTCCGAAAGGCTTGAGTGACTCTACCCCTGTGGCACTTCAGTGGTTTTAGCTCCCACAGCTTCTCTTTTGAGCTGGCTTTGCTCTCTCATTGCAGGTTTCCTTAGACAATCCATGCTCCCAGATTTTTCAAACTTCTGGGTTCTCCACCCCACCTTTGGCTTCACCCTCACATCTTCACATATTGCCCTCTCAGGGGCACACTGCCTGGATTCCTAGGCCTGCTGAAATCAGGGTGGAAGCTGCCTTAACCTCAGAACTTGTACATTCTCTATGTGCCTAAAACCAACACCGTGTGAATGCTGCCAAGGTCTGCTGCCAGGAGGAGCAGTAGCCAGGGTTTCCTCTCCTTTGGTTGTAGAGGTTGGGTGTCTAGATTGTTGAATACTCTGAACCTGATTGTGAGCAACAGATTCTCTCTGTCACCACTATTCTGGAACCTGATGTGACCACTGCAATTTTGGAACCTCCTGTGGTCTCTGCCACCATTCTGGGACATGGCACTCTGTCACTTTCTCCTCCAAGCAAAGTCTTTGAGGCTGCAAAAGGTGGAGACCCACCATCACTTCCCGTGATGCTCCCAGGCCATCTTTTTTATTTCTCCATTCGTTCTCAGCATGCAACATCTCATCTCTATCTTTGTAGTCCACAGATTTACTTGAGCTTTCTTTCTCACTAAACTTACAACATTTTAAATCACCCTGCTGGGCTCTTTACTCTTGATTCCTGACATAAATCTGGCTAAAAGCCCCCAAAAATATCCACACCACTGCCTCAACATTTGACTGCCTTGAAATTTCTTTTACCAGACTAATGAGTCCTCTGCCCTTAATCCCACTCTCAGGCAAAGTCTCTGGACATGAACAAAATGCAGACAAACTTTCTGCCAAGCCATGACACACATCATCTGGACTGCAACAACCAATACAGTCCTTCTTCCCAGCAGAAACCTTCTGAGCATGGTCTTTACTGGTAGATTTTCTATCAGCCTTCTGGTCTCCAGAGCTCCAACCAGAATCTCCCCTACACAACAGCCTAAGCTGTTGCAGCTCTATGCATTCAGATGACAACTGTAAAGCTTTCCAAACTCTTCCCACAAGCTATTCCCAGAGGCTTTTGAACCACATGGTCAGGTTTAGTCACAGCAACGACCCCACTCCTCTGGTACCAAATTCTGTCTTGGTTACTTTTCTCTTGTTGTTGAGACAAAATACCTGATGCCAAAAATGAAGGAAGGAAATGTTTATTTCTTGCAGTTTTTGGAGATTTCAGTCCATACTCAGTGGGCTCCAAGGCACGGTGGCATGGCTGAGGGACAGATGTTCATGGCAGCTATAAACAACAAGAGTGAAAGAGCAGAAGAAAGAGCAGAAACATACCTTCTTCCCTCCCTTATATAGTATGCCAGCTCAGCCCCTGGATGGGTGCAGCACACACACTGCCAATTCCAGCACTAGACAACAGACCAATCACAAATGCTAGATTCAGCCACCTACCTGACTGCATAAGGCTTGGGGGACCATGTAGACACAAATCATAACAGCATTCTTATAAATTACCTCTAAATTACATGATTTGCTAATATTTCAGAAATTGTTTGTATTCCAGGTAAGAACTATCTGGTCCTTCATGGTGTTCACTAAGGGAAGATTGTTAAGAGTATTTGTGGCAGAATATAATCTGCCATAAATTCAGAAATCATGAATAGTTTTCTTTCCTGTAAATATCTATAGTGACAATTTACTATTTTGCATTTGATAAGATTAAAGCCTATTCAACTGCAATTTCTGAAATCACAACTTTCTTACCTTAATTTTGACAACCACAAAAAACCTCTTATCTCTGAAACAAGTTAACCCAATTAGGAAATACAGATAGAGAGGACTTGTACAAGATTATATAGGGGTCTGTTAAACATTAGAGTCTTTTTCACATTTTCCCTGAGCAATTTTCCCACAAACAAGTAAAGCTGTCACCCTTATAGTCATTTGCTTTCCCAACTGATTTGGTGAAATTGGAGGCAAACAGTGAGCACTGCTTTACACAGTATTAACCTTTAGTCTCACTTTAATGTTGACACATTTTTTAAAAAGCATTCTTCAAATTGTTAGAAAACAACCTCTTTTTTCCTGAAAGCCTGTTAGGTTGAAATTGAGCAGAATTTTATTTATTTATTTATTTATTTATTTATTGGTCCCAGGGAATGAACTCACAACCTCCAGCCTACCAGGCAGGCACTTATGCCATTAAGATAAATCCCTGGCCCTATTTTTTTGAGACAGGGTCTCACTATGCAGTTTAGGCTTGCCTTGAACTCACTTTGCGGCCCAGGCTGGTCTTGAACTCACAAAAATTCTCCTGCTTCAGCCTCCTGAGTGCTGGGATTAAAGGCATGCGCCACCACGCCCGGCTCTCTTTTCAATTTGGATAACAGGTAAAATAACTTTCTTTGTGCCTGGCAGGAATAATTTATCTTCATCAATGCACAAAACACTCCTTACTTCAACAACCTACAGTATGACCATATTGCAAACAAAAGGGAAATAAGTAGAACGGTGAAGCAGAAATAGTCTTAGCAAAGATTGTCACTTTTCCTTCAAAGACATGTGATAGCATATTGCTTATAACATGAAAAATATAAATGTTCTGTAAATCAGCAAACACTACCTAACATGCTAAAGCTATATGAATCATCCAGGTCAGAGCAGGCAAAAAGCGAATTCATTGTTGTTTGGCACTGGGAAGAAATCTGAAGGTAATGATGAAAGAAGAAATCCCTTGTCTGTCTATCATAAGCTGTTGGTGCATCACCTGAATGAAGGCTAAGGAGGAAAATCAAAATACAAGATAACTCAAAATGTGCCTCCTTGCACTAGTCACTTGGGAAGAAAGTAGAATGAGATTTAAAAAGAAAATAGATTAATTAAGCAGCACAAGATAGCTGAACCTCAGAAAAATGGAAATGAGGAAATCTAGAGATGATTTGAATAAAATAAGGTAGACTACTCCCAAATGAACAAAAACATCATCAATGTAGAGAACAATTTTCTGTTTCTGGATATGTCATCTAAAACATTGGTTATAATCAAAGCTAGATTGGGAAAAATGTTCACATGAATTTCTTACAATCCTGTTAGGACCTTACCATGATACAACATTGATTTTACAGCTCACTCCTTTAGAAAATACCCATTAAACTACAGCACTGAAAAAATGAAAACACCATGTGGCAGGCACTGTTCCTTCCTTGAAAATCATCTCTAGATTACTTATGAAACCTACTACAATGTAAATGCTATGTAAATAGTTGTTACACTTCATTGTTTTGGGAATTATAATGTGAAAAGTGTCTGTACACATTCAGTACAGATCAGATATAAGTTCTTTTTCTGAACATTTTCTGTTGTGGAATTCATGGATACAGAACTCACAGGTAATAGAAGGACAGATGTATTTATCTGACTGTCCCTTGTTCATTACCTGGAAGTCAGAATGGAATTCTCTGAACCTGCGATTCTGCACACCAATTTATCACATAGAAAATGATGAATTTTCTATGACCTCTGAATAGATTTGCAAATTAATATCAGCACAAAAGCAGTTTAGTGGTGAGGATCCTCTTCACTAGAAATCTAACTAAGGGTAAAAGTTAAGTTTTAAAGTCTTTTATAGAATTTCCTTACCTGATAACTCAAGGGAAAAAAGAGTACATAGATTTTCATCTCTTCTGGAGATTGAAATTGGGATTAAACCTTTGAAAGATTCACTGGCACATAGTATGTGCTTAAAACGTTTTTATTTTAGTGAAAGAATTAGTTCAATTTGTTAAATAAATAAGTGAATGAATTAATTGAGTGTTTTTTCCTTGTTTGTCTATCTAAAAAATTAGCGCTCTGATTTTTGAGGTAGGTAACATGAAGTTTTCCTGTTTACTGCACCTGGAAACTCACAAGAATGATTGTTGCTATATGTCTTTTATTATTCTGGTGAACTTGCCTCTGGTCAGAGTCTGGAAACTGGATGGATCAGTACAATGGAGTGGGTTTGTCTGTTTCTCAGAGGCAGTACACTTTCTAGATAAGTGTATAAAACCGTAACACCAACTAGAATAATCAGCTCCTCTAGGAATTGTCTAACATTATATCCTGTTTTAGCCCTGGAAGTCCAGTGTCTGAAGAAAACCCTCAGTCCTAAGGTTAAACCAAAATGGTAAGTCACCTTAATACCAATTTAGCTACTGACTTTGGTAAATAATTATCATGGAATTAACATCAGTCCAATTTTGATCAGCAGTGCAATGTATTTCTATAGATGCTCCATAGGGTGCACTGGACCATTAGAATAGTGCTTTTGGTATGGTGTGGGATATAGAGAACTAGGTCAAGAAAGAGTTCAATGACAGTGAGATTAGCTAGACTACCCAACATTAGGAAATACACTCACGATAGTAGAATTTATAGAGGCCAACTTAATGTACCTTTACACTCATTAGGTACAGTATCATCATGAAGGGGGTCAGATAAATTAAGGTTAAAGATTTTTCTCTCCTGAAGCTTTCGATGATAAATTGGACTGACATAATTTTTTTTGGTGTTTCTGAGACTAATCAACCAACTACTAAATTCACACACATCTCTACAAAATGATTTAGTATAATTACAAACTAGATTATTATGAGTTGACTTTTTAAAAATTTAATTCTTCACTGTTTTCAAATTAATTCTTTATTGTTTTCAAATAAATTTAATTCTTTATCATGAAACTGTTTTGCTTTGGTTTCTTACTTTCCTTTTGTTTAAAATTTTAAAAAATTAAAAGAAAGAAAGAAAGAAAAGAAAAAGATTTAATTTTCAGAGAGCAAGAATCAAGATTTCCTTCATATCACTGCTGCATCAATTTTAAAATTTATTATCATTTTCTAGACTCTTTTACCATTAGGCTATGAATATACTGGGGTCAGGGACATTGCCTTTCTTCTGTGTAGCCCTAGCAAGTTTTCAAACAAACACAGGGCTGTGCTATTCAGGGTTTTCTGTATAAATATGAGTTTGACACTGAAAGAGAAATCTAATTTCTCAAGAAAATTCCCCCAGTACCTTTATTTTCTGAACTTCATTCAAACAGCATTTCTACAATACTTCTTCCATAATATGATGCCTGTAAAGTCTTGAAAAAGCTTAGGGATGGCCTCATAGTATGCCACCTATCCTGCCTTTCCCAAGACACTAGCATATGAAAATCTCTGACTATATTTCAACTGAAGAAGACTCATTGGAGTACAGTAACCTGGAAATTATATATTTTAATCAGAGTCTCACTCTCTTTGTTCATTCAAAACTGGGCATCCTTTAATACGTAAAGCTATTCATATTTTCAAAAACATGTAACATGTTACGAAATGTGCATCGGTTGCTGAAAATGTAATAGTGACATCTCTTAAAGAAATTAAGTAAGTAAAATATAATTTCAGAGTGAGTACTGCTCAGAGAAGAACACAGAGATACCAATTTTACTTTGAATCAATACTTACACAGATTACCAGAAATCTGTTCAAGTTTATTTAAACCTGTATTTTGCAAGCTTGCTTTGTATACATGTATATTTCTACTGAGTGTTTTTCAAAAGTCACTGATATAAAAGAATTCCCTAATCAATTATTGAAAGTTTCCTTTTTCATTTAATATGTAAAATATCATTTTATTCAGAAATAATATATGAGATATCCTCTGGTGCCTGAATGATAAATCCTCGACACTTACTTTTACCCAACTGCAGTGGAAAAAAAAGTCACATTCCACAAGGATTTCTTTTTTTTTTTTTTTTTTTTTTTGTGGCATTGGGGGATCAAACTCACAGCCTCTTACCTGCTAGACAGGCATCTAAGCCACTGAGCCAAACTCCCAGCCCTAGTTTTTTGAGGCAGGGTCACACTATGTAGCTCAGGTCAGCCTTGTGCTCACGTTGTAGCCCAAGCCGGCCTCGAATTCACAACGCTCTGCCTACCTCAGCCTTCCGAGTGCTGGAATTAAAGGCGTGCGCCACCACACTCGGCTTCTCCACAAGGATTTCTTGTAGGTACATTTATTATAGGTACATGGTAGATATATGAGAAAAATATGACATACTCACAGCTAAAAAATAATTATAGTTGAATTAATGATTGGCAATTCAAACTGATACCATACATGTTAAATACAGTTACATGCTAAAGCATAGAAAAACTGTCTTAAAATATTGTTGCCATTTTTTTCCTTTTAAACCTACTAACTTCATTTTTCACCAAGGCTGTTTGTTGGATTCTCACTCTCATTCTAATATTCACAATTTTGACAATGATTTTATCTAGATTTTGTAACTTTAAATTGGTTTAATTAAATTACCAGAAGAGTACATTGAGCTGGGTGTGGTGGCATATGCCTTTAATTCCAGCATTTGGGAGACTGAGGCAGGAGGACCACTGTGAGTTTGAGACCAGCCTAGACTACAAAGTGAGCTCAAGGTCAGCCTGAACTCCATAGTGAGACCCTGTCTCAAAAATTAGGGCTGGGGATTTAGCTCAGTGGCTTAAGCTCCTGCCTGGCAGTCATGAGGTTCTGCATTTGATCCCTGGTACCAAAAAATAAAATAAAATAAAATAAAATAAAATAAAATAAAATAAAATAAAATAAATTGGTAGAATTCACATGATATTAAGTTGCAAACTTCAAAATCACTCAAATTCTCCTGTTTTTTGGTTTTTATATTTTTAGTGGACTTTTCATGTAATGAATCAAATGGAATGATAATTTGCTTTATTTAGACAGTGGTAGGTCAACCTTATTTTGAACACAAAAACAGAGATACTACTAACATCTAAAGCTGTACTATAAGAGTCAAAAAAAATAAGCTTCCATAGTATATACTTTCTGTGACTGTAAATTAATATTTGAGTGGTCAGTACATTTGAGAAGTGTGTGGTTTTCCAAATCATGAGTAGTACCAGCAGATTCATGTCTTACAGACACTCTTCTCTCTGCTAACTCATAGGAGAGTATGTTGGCAAAAGTAAACCAAGAGCTTTGTGATGTGCTCAATGCTTATAATTTTGATGATAAAAATGGCCTATAACTCAGGAGAGCCATGCCAGAAGAGAGACAATCCTCCCATTCCCTCTCCACCACTGCAGGAACCCATGTTAACAGCACCAGAGGAGAAACCCAGGTGAGCCACACCAGAGGAAGATGACCCTTTCACTTGCTACTACCATGACTGAGATGAATGCTTGGGAAGGTGCAGAGACCAAAAGAAATGCCAGTGACATGGTAGGGTCCCAACTAAGGTGCACAGGATGAACAAGCAAGACTAGTGGTGTGACAAGTCCTAAGTAAAAATAACAATATGAGCCAACAGGTGACTGAGGTCTTCACAGGATCAGCAACCAGCTTGGAAAGAATCTAGTACTCAGTAACTGGTGCTTTTCTCTCAATTTTTTTCTCTTATTTTTCTTCTTCAATTCTTTCTTTCCTTCTTTCTTTCTTTCTTTCTTTCTTTCTTTCTTTCTTTCTTTCTTTCCTTCCTTCCTTCCTTCCATCTTTTCCTTCCTTCCTTCCTTCCTTGCTTCCTTCCTTGCTTCCTTCCTTCCTCTTTTCTCTTTTTTCTTTCTTTTCTAAATGACTTGGGAGACATTTAACCACAGAAAACCCAAACCCAGAGATCAAGTTCAAGTTCAGATGATCCTTCAAATACTCCTTCATTCTTTCTTTTCTATCCCCCTCTCTAGTTTCCCAAACCTTGTGCAATCATTATTTGTCCATCAGCCTTGCTTCTACTTCCTTTCCATTTATTATTGTTTTATACACTATACTCCCTAAATTTCCACACCGCAGGGTAGAACCACTCTATCAATGGGAAATACTTTGCATACAAATTCCTAATATATATTCAGTTCTGTCATTTAACTATAGACTCTGCTCCTATGGTCTAAAGTATAGAAACTATAGTTACCACAGTTCATCAGTTTCTAAATTGTGCTTGAGGCTATTGTTATTGCTAATTTTACTGCTATAGCTAGGATATTTTATTTGTTTTAATTAATTGTTATCCTTTCTGTAACAATACTGGGAAACTCTAGGTGTAATAACCTAAGCACAGCCCTACATCAAAGGACCAGGGACTGAGTCAAACAAATACCAACATCCCACTCTTAATTAATTGGGAAGGTAGGGTCTTGTAGCAGATACAAACCAAGAATCTTCTACACACAGAAGACATTCCTTAAAAACAGACTATTCCTAGAGTGGCCCCTATACTAGTGATATAGCTACTTACTACGAAAACCCTCAAGGATCATCACAGAAAACAAAGTAAAAAATTTTTTGAAATACAAAATATTAAGATGAAAAAACAAAATGCAACCTCAGACTCAGGCCCATCTAGAGCAAGTCCAAGAGTCATAGACATAGAATAAATTTGAAGACACACACCTGAAATTTCTGAAATGATAGCAACTGAACTAAAGAAACAAATCCATGAGGCTATAGAGGAAATCAGATGGGAAATAATCTCTCAAATAAAAAAGGAAATGTCAGCATTTATAAAGCAATTGTTCAGCAAATCTAGAGTACACATAGATAAAAAAAAAATAGGTAATGATAGGAAGAGGATGGAAATAACAAATGATCAATATAAGAAAGAGATAAAATCATGAAATGGATTCAAACAAATATCCATGAAATTAAAAATAACATTGAAAGCTGGCAGAATTGATTAAATGAAACTGAACAGAGACTTTCAGACCTTGAAGATAGGACTATGACTAGCAATCATGAAAGGAAGATCTCCTGAAAATAACAAAAGATCAGGAAAAATAAATTCAATAGCTTCAAGAAAATGCAAAGAAAACTAATACAGGAATAACTGGTGTCAATGAAAATGTAAGAGTCAACACAAATGACATGAAAAAATTAATTGCAGAAAATTTCCCAAGCATGACAATAGAATCTGACATACAGAAAAGTGATGCATATAGGACTTCATTTGGCCATAACCAAAATAAATCTACACCCAGACATATAGTAATCAAGATCCCAGAAATTCAGCACAAGAACAGAATATTAAAAGCTGCTAGAGAAAGGAAATAGATCACCTACAAAGGAAAGGCCATTAAAATCATGGCAGACTTCTCAACCCAAACCCAGAAGTCAAGAAGAGCTTGAAGTAAAGTCTTTAAAGTCCTGAAAGAAAACAACTTCCAAACCAAGACTGATGTACCCTGCAAAACTATCTTTCAAAATTAGTAGAGAAATAACATACTTCCATGACAAAAACTTTGTGACTGAAACCAACACTACAAAGGGTATTGAAAGATATTCTAGATGGAGATTAAAATGACCACAATTCCAAGAACAACAACAGAAAGAAACCACCAAGCCATGAAAAGACATGATCATCTCAATAGACACAGAAAAATCATTTGATAAGATATCCAAAACTCATTCATGACATAAAGCCTACAGAAAATCAGAAAAATGGTTTTTATCTCAATCTGATAAAAAGCTATCTATGACAAACCAATAGCCAACATCATACTAAATGGACAAAAACTGAAAGTTTTCAATCTAAAACCAGGAACAAGACGAAGATGTCTGCTGTCACCACTTCTATTCCATGTAATTTTAGAAACATTAGCCAAAGCAATTAGACAAGAGAGAGAAATAAATGGAGTAAGTATAGGAAAGGAGGAAGTTAAACTGTCACTATTCACAGATGACATAATACTCTACATAAAATACCCCAAAAACTCCACCAAAAGACTGCTAGAATTAATAACAAAATTGAGTGGTGTAGCTGGATACAAAGTCAACACTCAAAAATCAATAGCATTTATGTACACAAACAACAAACTCACTGAGAGAGAAATTAAGGAAACCACACCCTTCACTGTAGCATCCAAAAACATAAAATACTTAGGAATCAATCTAGTTGTTTTTAGTGGAATTTTGGGGGTATTTTATATAAGAGAGGATATTACAAAATGAAAAGATATCCCTTAAACCAACATCATGAAAATGGCCATATGCCCAAAACTGTTATACAGATTTAATGCAATACCAATCAAAATACTATTAGCATACCTCACAGATCTAGAGAAAACATTCTTAATATTCATTTGGAAACAGAAGAGACCTAGAATAGCAAAGGTAATTCTGGGCAACAAATTCAGTAGCATAACTGGATACAAACTAAACACTCTAAAATCAGTACCCTTCCTGTACATGAACAACTCACTGAGACAGAAATTAGGAAAACTTTTCACAGTAGTTTCCAAAAAGAATGAAATACCTAGGAATCAATCTAACAAAGGAAGTACAAGACCTCTACATTGAAAACTACAGCACTATGAAAACTGATATTTAAGTGAATATAAGAAAATGGAAAGATATCCCTTGCTCTTGGATAGGAAAAACCAATATAGTGAAAATGACTATACTTTCAAAACTGTTATATAGAAATTCAATGCAATTCTGATCAAAATTCCAATAGCATATCTCACATAATTAGAGAAAACAATTCCAAAATTCATTGGAACCAGAAGAGACCTAGAATAGCAAAGGCAATTCTGGTCAACAAAGGCAAGGCAGGAAGCAGCACAATCCCTGACTTGAAATTATGCTACAAGGCTACTGTGATAAAATCAATATGGGATTGGAAAATAAAAACAGACCTCAGGATCAATGGAACAGATTAGATGATGTAGACACAAATAGAAAGACACAGTCACCTTATCTTCAACAAAGAAGCTAAACTTGTTCACTAGTAGAAAGATAGTCTCTTTAATAAAAGGTGTTAGAAAAACTGGCTTTCCACATGTCAAAGACTAAAACTAGACCCAAGTCTATCACCATGCACTAAACTATAGTTAAAATGAATCAAAGATATAAATGTTGAAACAGAAACACTAAATCATTGGTCATTCAAGAGATGTAAATTAAAACAACACAGAGATTCCATCTCGCCCCAGAAAGAATGGTTATCATCAAGAAATCAACCAATAACAAATGCTGGCAGGGCTTTTGGGATAAAGAAACCCTCCTCCATTGTTAGTGGGAGTGCAGATTGGTACAACTACTGTGGAAATCAGTGTGGAGATTCCGCAAAAAACTAGGATTTGAGGTCACATTTGACCCAGCTATTCCCCTTCTGGGTAGTTTCCCAGAAGAATTAAAAACATCACACCACAGCGATATATGTGAACCAGGTTTATAGCACCAAGATTGGTAATACCTAATTTCCTATTATCTTATTTTGAAATTCTGTATTATTGTTTTTTCTCTTTAAAATAAAATAATTACAATAATAGAAAGAAATGTGAAAAAATAAAATAAAATAAAAAAATAAAATCCAGCGCTACCAAAACTTCAACATGAATATGTTATTTCATATGGTGGATCTAAGATATAACAGACTATTGCAGTTAAATAACTTTGAGACAATTGTACATTATTCTGACTTCAAACATAAACATGAATATATGATAGTTTTCTTGTATGTCTGTCATTTTTAGAGCTGAAAGAGGTGTCATATCTCCAGATCACTTTTTAAATTCTTTTTTATTCTTTCTTTTTGTTGGATTGTTAAATTTTATACATATGTTTCTTGTCAGTCAGACACTAAGAGTCTTTGTTTCTCCGTAGGATCACTTTGTGGTACCCTCTAAAAATGATTCAAGCATTTTGGTTATGATACTTGAAAGTGAGCAAGTTTGAGACATCATACTAGTTTCTATGTGTGTCCACAATTAGTTCCCTTTTGTTTCTAGAAGCCAGGGCCTCAATGATTCTATGTACTTGCTTTACCACTAAGCCATACTCCAAACCCTGCTTTTTGATTTTGGCTCCTGCTTCTCCCTAACTCTTTGTTTGGGGCCTGTGAAAATCTACATCTGCTACTCTATTTTTTCTTTTTTGGCTAAATCAACACTCAAACCACAGTATCAAGTAGACCAATAAGCTTGTTCCATCAACTGGTGAGGGTCAAATTTATTCTCTCTGTCTATGCATTTCACATCTTGAGTTACCTAGAAGAGCTCTGAGCATTTATAAACCACTTGTTTTCAGTCTGTTCTGAATGACTGTGACATTAATACAGTCACCAATTTCTATTTTTAATATCCTCCTAGCTCAGTGGCCTTGCCATATACTCCAAATACTAGATGAAGCTCTGACATCCACAGAGTAGTTCCTGCCTACCTTTTCCTCTGAAGAGTTGAAACCTGTCCATTGTACCTCTAGTTACTTCACAAAATTCAGTTATTAGAGGACCAACTGCATTACAACGTGCTTTGCCTTAGCCTGTCATGCATCACTTCCATAAAGTACACTCAGCATCCTTATCTATTACAAATAAATTGTTGCTGTTAGTAAAGCCCAGTTCAAAGACAGGCTTGAACACTGTACACTGGGTCATTGGTTACTCATTGCAGCAATAGTTTATAGTGGACCCCATTAAATCTATCCAACTTTCAGTCCATTCTCAAGAGTGCTAAACCTCTTCAATGGCATCCAGCCTAATTCTGAGACCCTATTGCATTTTACCATTAACCCTCTATTTTGTAGCCTCTAGCTATAAAATTAGACATGACGTATCTTGCACAAGAAATAAAAGCACTTAAAATGTATGGAGAAGCTTTAGCATATGGGTGATACAAGTATGATTCTGCCTAATCGAAAGCTGAGAAAATTGCTTGTATATTTTGAGCTTCTCTTGGTATTTGAGATGATTTTTGAGAACTTTAAAAAAAATTGCCTTTTTTTGATCATGGGGAAGACAAGGAAGAAGGAAGTGGGTTCCCTGGACCCATGCAGAATCTAAAGTGAGAATTGAAATGCGCAGAGAATAAAAAGAAAAACTTCAACAAAGAAGAAGGTGGTGGCTGGTTACACATGTGCTCGAAGTGGGACCCACTGTGCAAGAGGAGCTGTTGGAACCTCGGGACACACAGTAACAGTGACTGCAGCTGTTGGGGATCCCAGAGGCCTCTGCAAAGAGACACAAAAGTGGAAAGGAGTAGCAGAAGCTGAGGACTGCACTGGCTGGTGGTGAGTGCAGAGGACTCAGTCCTCCCATGGGAGAGATCAATTGGCTGGAGCCATTTTGGAGTTGGGCTGGATAAGCCAGGAACCAAAACTGCTGTGAGCTTCCTCCAGCAGCACCTAGCTGGGTGCAGACTGGGAGAAATAGCACAGACTAAGCGCCAACCCCGGGTGCATTCCAGTGGCCATCGTGGAGGTTCCCACAGGTACCCAGCTTGGTGCAGAGGCAGTGGCCAGCCCCGCCTCCAGGCACACTTCAGGGGCTGTAGTGGAAGATCCCCACTGGTGACCAGCCTAGGTCTGCAGGCGTCAGAAAGTCCTGCCCCCACACACACTCCAGCAGCCATTATGGGGGTTCCTTGCCAGTGACCAGCTTGGTCGGGAGGCAGCAGTGGACACTGCTCCCTTGTGCACTTGGGTGGGCATCATGGAAGATCCTCTCTGGTAACCAGCTAGGAGATGGTGGCCAGCCCTGCCCCCGTGCACACTCCACCAGCCATCGGGGAGCTAACACAGGCTGGGAAAACAACAGACAGCCCTGCACCAGTGCAACCGTAGCCAGCACTGGCTAGAAGAACCAAACAGTCTTGCTTCAGAGGAGTGGTAGCTCATGTGGGAAGTCTCTGGGACCCCACTACACACTTGTCCAGAAAAACACAGGAATATGTCAAGACGAAGAAGCAAGAGGCAGTCTCTGGCCTCCAACCCAAGCAGAGCAAGACCAGGTGATGTAAACATGTAAGAGATTGGGAGTCGCACACCTGAAATTTCTGAAGTGATGGCATCTGAAATAAAGAACCAGCTTCATGAGGCTATAAAAGAAATTAAAACAGAAATATTATCTCAGGTAGAAAAGGAAATGAAAAACATAATAAAAGAATTGCTAATCATCTCTAAAGAAGACATAGATTTAAAAAATGGAAGAACATAGTAAAATGAGGGAAACCTTGAATGAACAATATAAGAAAGATTGAGAATACATGAAACAGATTCAAAGAGATACCCAGGAAATTAAAAACTCCATTGAAAGCTGGCAAAACCACTTGAAAGAGACTGAAGACAGACTTTCAAACCTTGAAGACAGGTTTGCAGGTTGTGATTGTGAAAGGAAAGATCTCTTAAAAATAACAAAGAACCAGCTGGGTGTGGCGGCGCATGCCTTTAATCCCAGCACTCAGGAGGCTGAGGTAGGAGGAGCGTTGTGAGTTCCAGGCCGGCTTGGGCTACAACGCGAGCGCAAGGACGGCCTGAGCTACACAGTGCGACCCTGCCTCAAAAAACCAGGGCCAGGAGTTTGGTTCAGTGACTTAAGCACCTGCCCTGGCAGGCGCGGGGTTGTGAGTTCAATCCCTGGTGCCCCAAAAAAAGAAAAAAAAAATAACAAAGAACCTGGAAGTAGCAATTCAACTGCTGTGAGACAACCCAAAGAAACATAACTTAAGAATAAAAGGTGTGAATGAAAAAGCAGGAGTCAACACAAGTGGCATTAACTGTCTGTTTACAGAAATAGTATCAGAAAACCTCCTTAGCATGGGAAAAGGAAGTAACATTCAGAAAAGCGAGGCATATAGAACACCAGTTAGCCATAACCAAAATAAATCAAGATCCAAGAAATTCAACACAAGAATATTAAAAGTTGTTAGAGAAAAGAAACAGATCACCTATAAAGGAAAACCAATCAGAATCACAACATAGTTCTCAGCACAAACCATCAAGTCAAGAAGAGCTTGGAGTGAAGTATTTCAAGTCCTGAAAGAAATCAACTTCCAACCCAGATTGATGTACCCTAAAAAAACTTTCTTTCAAAATTAATGGAGAAACAAGATACTTCCATGACAAAGTACAACTGAAGGAATTCATGACCACCAAACCAAACTTGCAAAGAATACTAAGGACATTACAGAGAGATAAACATGACCAGTGCTCCAAGAACAGCAGCAAAGGGGGATCACCGAGCAGGGAAGACAATTGAATGGAGAGGAAAATAGGCAGCCAATGGCAGGAAAATAGCATGACAGAGATGAGGCAATGCATGTTGGCCATAACCATTAATGCAGATGGCCTCAGTTCACCAACAAAAAGAAACACAGGCAAAGTGAATCAGGAGACAGGATCCATCAATATGCTCTATACAAGAAACACTTTTAACTTGAAAGGAGGTTCATAGACTGAAAGTCAAAGACAGAGGACAATGCTCTATGGGACCGGGAACCAGAAAGAAATGGGGTAGCTTGCCCATCAGCTTCAGTGAGGACAAGAAAGACATGGCATTTTTATCCAATGGAAAGCTACCCAGCTATAAAAAAGATAACTTCAAGACTCTTGTAGGTAAATGGATACAACTTGAGATCATGCACAATTATGAAAAGGTTCAGAGTCACACAGGTGAATATCGTGTTGTCTCCCTTGAATAAAAATCTAAAGGAGTTAGTGGGATCCAAAATGCACAATACATATCATGAAAGTGAAAGGGGAGGAAGTGTTTAAAAAGGGAAGGCAGTGGCCATTGTTAAGCTATTATTGTGACTTGAATCCCATATTGTTTTCATTTTTCTGTTTAGCTTGGTTCTATTTTATTTTGGTTTGTGTAATTTTATTATATTTGATGGCATGCACAGCTATTTCAAAGATAAAATATATTATGGTAGCCATTACTGATTTCATGTTATCTTGTTTTGAAGCCCTGTGTTGCTTTCCTTGTTTCATTTTGATTGACTTTTTTCTGTTTTGTTTGATTGTAGTATGTCTGATGGTATAGGCAACTACTTTGAAGATAACAAGAGGCATTCTGGTAGCCACTGTTGTTTTACTATTGTTTTGAAGTTCTGTATTGCTTCCATTGTTTTATTTTTATTGGTTTTATTCTTTATTATTTTGTACAATTTTATTATGCCTGATGGTATGGACAGTTATTTTGAAGATAAAAAGAAGCATTATGGTAACCATTATTGATTTCCTTTTATCTTTTTTTGAAGTCATGTACCATGTTCATTGTTTTGTTTTGATTGACTCTATTCTGTTTTATTTCATTTGGTTTTATTCTCTTCAAAATAAAAAAATTTAATTGTCTTTTTCTATCTTGACTGTCTATGGAAAATACAGTTACTGTAACATAATCAGGGATATCAGAATAATTCAGATGAAAAATTTTGGAGTCCTTCATACCCACAGTGTAAAAAGAAACCAGAAAAATCTGACATAAGTATTATTATGGGGGTTACAGTCTTAAGGAATGAAAGTTTATGGATAAAATCAGAGAAATATTACATAAGTAATAAAGAAAGCAAATCGTACCAATGATCTATAATCATCAGTATCCACTATATGTATTCTTTTTCCTACTATGTCTGATTTATATTTATTTATTTCAGATAACTTTCTATTATTGAACAATTCATACTGAACATGCCAGTGACAACTTTTCTGTTTAGGCCATAGATAACAGAAAATGGGCAAATGATCATGAAACAACCAGAGAAGATGGAGCATCTCCCAAATACTGTATCCTAAAATAGTAGTTGTGGTCATCAACTGATAAGCATCCAGACTTCCACAGTTTGAAAAGGATATAATTGTGATTTGGTTTTTAAGGTTTGTCTTTAGTATGATAGGCAGGAACCAATATTTATAAATAAAACTATATATGAAAGATATCCAAAGGGGTAAACCATATAAAAAATTGGCATATTTTTGGTCAACACATAGTTAAACCTACTTTTTATGTTTCAGAAATTCTCCACTGTAAATCTTTTGAAGTTGTAAGGTCTGCCTGACAATGTGGAAGCTCAAAGAATTTGCCACGGATCTTAAATTGAGTGTTAGATTCACAGAGAAAAAAGAACTAGGGCAATGACAATGAGATTGAGTACTGCCCAGATCTGATGCCTGTTGCAGGCACGAACTGTGGCACTTAGCATTTTAGTGTAGCTGGAAGTTGTTTTGTGATATGATCTAGGCTGCCTCAGAATCTGGTTCCGTAGTCTCCTTTGTGATTATGTTAGAAATCCTATCATCTTTTGGTTAATTTACATTTTGCTAAAATCACACAGACACCAAAGGGTCTATTACCATTTTCCTGATTCCATGCAGGACTCCTCATTCCAAATCATAGACTCATATAACTTTTTCCATGACTTGCTTTCAACCAAATGAATACCTGTTTTCTAGTTGTTGTGGCTTTTAGTATGAGCAATGATATGGTTGCTATTCTTTTTCCCCCTCCACTGCCTTAAATAATTCTTTCCCTCTGGCTATATTTCAACTGGAAAAGATTCAGAGTACAGTAAAATGGAAATTACATATTTTAACCAGAGTTTTATTTTTTTTCATTCATGTCAAATATTGGGCATCCTTTAGTATACAGAACTATACATGTTCCATAAACATTCAAAATGTTGTAAAATATGTATCAGTTGTTGAAAATTCAATAAAGAGATTAAATTAGTGAAATACAGTTTCAGAGTGAAGTGCTGCTCTTGAACTAGAACAATGAGCTATCAAATTTATTTTGTATCAATATTACACAAATTTCCAGGTATTTTGATCCACATCTATAATCCTAGAACTCTGGAAAATTGAAGTAGGAAGGTCACAAGTTTGAGCCACCCCGGGCAATTCAATGACTTAGTGAGACCCTGTCTCCATATAAACATATAAAAAGGGACTGGGGATAAAATTCAGTGTAAAAGCACTGAGTTTAATGCCCAGAACCAGGAAAAAACAATACAGAGATTTTTAAAGTTTCTTGTATATGTTATGCTGAATATTGATACAAGTTAAGAAGTTACAAGTCAGCATATAACTAGGATGAACACATAACTCTGATTAAAATGCAAATTTTCCATATTACTAAAGTCAATCCTTTAATTATCAACACATATTTAACCTTATGTTGAAAAACAACTTTTAAAAAATATATTAGACTACTTTTCTGCTTTCCTAATAAGATAATGCATAGAACATAATTTTTCTCTATGAAAAGAAGCATTTCCATGAACATCAATTATTGAACCATGTTGAATAGCTCTTTTAAAGGTTTAAAAGCTATATGGAAGTGTTAACATCAAGCTGTTGAACTGCTACTTTAGTGTATTGATGGAAGAGTTTGGGTATTTTTATACTATAGTACATTAAGAGTTTAGAAAACACAGGGGTGCAGGTTATGAGACCTAGGTTCTAGTCTCATTTCTTCTAATTTGTTATGTGAGCTGTCTGATCAGCATCTGTTCCCTCATATATCATTTCCTAATTGACTGTATGTGTGAGGCATAAGGCTGGTATTTGTGTCTATGTGCTTGTGTGTAGGAAGCAAAGCCAAAAACTGGGTAGAGTCTTTTATGTGCACACGTATACACACACACACACACACACACACACACACACACACACACATAGATACATGAAACTATCTTTTTTCTTTAAGTAGTTAACAACTGGTATGGAAAAATAGAAAATACAGGCAAATAAACAAAAACTAAATTGTGTGGTTCAGACCATGTAGTAGGAGTTCAAATAAGGGAAAAATGAATGTGGGCTACAGTTTCTTAGGAAACTTGTGGGGGAAAAAGCTTGAGAGGATGATTTATATTGCTGCAAAGGACTGAATATATTCATCTAACATCACTAAAACATAAAGCCACTCAACCCAGGGGAATAAATCTGTTCCAATTATGCAGGTTCTGGAAACATGCAAGTATTCCTGAAAGAGGAAGGCAATGGTCTAGCCATCAAATTTAGTGAAATTAAGCCAGGAATGAATGACTTGCAGATGTCATAGCGGCTCCTCTTCATATGTGTACTTAATGGAAAAAAAAAAGGGTTGAGGAAACCTCAGAATTGGACTGTCTTCCCAGACATATGGAAGGCTATATTTTCCAGTTTTCTATAAGACCTATTGACTAGTCCTGAACATTAAAATATAACTAAAATACAAATATTATTTCTACTTTAGGTTGAGTTTTGAACCATAAGATCAATGTGCCTGGATCACTGAACCCCTGTATGAAGGACACCTACCCTGGGAAATTGCCCAGATTAGCAGTATCTTTTTTTTTTTTTTTTTGTACTGGGGATCAAACTCACAACCTCAAACCTGCCAGGCAGGCATTTAGGCCACTGAGCTAAATCCCCGGCCCTGTTTTTTGAGACAGGGTCTCACTATGCAGTTCAGGCTGGCCTTGAACTCACTTTGTAGCCCAGGCTGGTGTCAAACTCACACTGATCCTCCTGCCTCAGACTCCCTGAGTCTGGAATTAAAGGCATGCGTCACCACGTCCCACTATGCAATAGCTTTTATGATTGACATTTAAACCTTTTTTTGTGTTAAACTACTAAAATTTGAGGTTGACAGTTTCTGCAACACAGTTGTTACAGTCTAAATCTGAAATACCCCTCAAAAGTCTCATTTGTTTGGAAGGTGTTTGGATTGCAGGAGCACCACATTCATCAGTGGATTCATCCATTGATGCGCTCGGAATGTACTGTCAGCAGGTGGATTCTGGGTGGAGGTGTGTCACTGAGGGTTTAACCTCAAAGGGTGACTTCTTGTGCCTGGCTCCTTTCTTCATTCTGTTTCCTGGTTGCCATGGAACGGGCAGTTGTCCTCTGCCAGGCCCTTTCACCATGCTCTTTCTACCTTTGAACTAACAATTTTAGAATGAATCCACTGGAAACTAAACCAAATAAACCTCCCCTCCTTTAAGCTGTGAGTGTTGTATGCTTTGTCCCAGTAACCAGAAAGTAACTAATAAAGCAAGATAGCTTATTATGACTAATACAAGCATCAAGTATATGTGAACCTCTATGTCAGTACTAAGAATACAATATAAAATAAAATCAGGTTCCTGCTCACAAGATCTTTTGCTCCAGGGCAAGTTTCACATAAGCAAATGGCACTGAATTATACCCAATAGATTATCTGTGACACTACAGTGTTTTTGACAATAAATGCGTGCAGAGGAAACAAACAGTAAAACAAAAAAACTAAGACAAAGATTATAGAAAGCTTTTAGGATGTGTTAGTAGGAGTTCTATTTTAAAGGATAAAAAGGCATGAACTGAAAAGAACACTAATCAAAGGAAATAGCATAAGAATGGCAGAACATATAAAGCAAGATAATGCATTTGCATCACTCCGCCAGACAGTGAAATAAACAAGTGGTACCTCCATGGTAGGTACCCTGAACGGTAACTGTGGAAGATTCATGGATAGGAGATGTGACTGAATGCAGCAGGGATGTGCACAGAAAGTCTAAAAAGTTAGCCATGGTTAGGAGAAGTGCAGAGTTCATTGATTAAAGTGTCCTTGAAGTTTATTTCTAGAACATATAACAAAGACTGAAGTATCTACAAGTTAACTTTGCACCATGCTTTTTTCTTGCACTTGTATGGCTTCATGTTTATAATTAGATCATTGACCTGTTTTGAATTTATTGTTATATATTGTGTGAGGGATGCATCTAATTTTGCTCTTTTCTAACTGAATAAATAGTTGCTCCTGCTCCATGTATTAGAAATTCGTGTTTGCTTCACTATTTTACAGACCAGCTATTTCTATACTAACATTCTACAAGTAATTGAGTCTGTTTGTGCACTTTATTTTCTATCCCACTGTGTTTAGATTCTAATCAAGCACCAATACCAAAGAGTTTTAATGTTAGAGGCTTTCTAATATTGTATGTTATAATATCTAATTGAACTAATAAATCCTCATTACTTTTTTATTTCCAACTATTGCTTTCCAGCTCTGTACAAAGAAAAACAAAATAAGCAAAAGTGGCTTGGTAATTTTATTAGAATAGCACTAAATTTATAAATTAAGTAGGACATAGCTTTATAATTTTGATTCATCATACCCCAAAAAAGAGATAGTTTTGTAGCTTTTCAAGCTTTCAATAGTGTCTTTCAAGAATGCTTTACAGTTTTCTGATATGTTTTGCATATTTCTTGATAACCGATATTTATGTATTTTATCTTCTTTTTGTCATTGTAAATGATATTTTCTCTACCATCTTATGATCCAATTGATTAGCATTTGTTAACTTTATTTTTCCTGACATACAAATTATCTATTCTTGAGTCATTATTAATGTTGAATTAGTTTTCTTATAGAATCCCTAGGGGTTTTCAAGCATGTGATCATATTAGGCTAGTTAAAATGAAAATTAGGAGTACACTAATGTGATGGAATTCGGCAATATCTACCAAAATTTCATATATATACTCTTAGGACATAGAATCTCTACATTAAGTAATTTATCCCCAACATATACATATCCTCAACAACTTAAAAATACTTATGCACAATGATATTCCTTACATCATTTGCCATTACAGTAAGATATTGGAAGCAATACTGCAATATTTGATGTTAGATGAAAGGTAGTATATCTATGAAGTAAGTTGTTAGGCAAAAGCACAAAGGAATGAAACAAAGCCAGATAAACTGAGGCAGAATGCAAAAGAGATCTCTCTTTTGTTAAGAAAAAAGAGGAAATAAAGTATCTAATCATTTATGTATCATAAAGAAAATAAGGAGAAGAAAAATCTGTAAACTGTACTACATAGAAAAGAAAAGTAAATCATGTTTCACAAGAATAACCCAACTATGCTGAATGAGGTAAAGAGAGGACTATACCAAGTAACTTTTTCATGAGAGAATTTAGATGATATTCCCATAGCTGAGAACAAAACAGTTCTAAGCAAATACACTACTTTAGTGAATTGTAGGCATATGATATAGAAGTATGGGTCAGCAATGTGAAACTATTTTCTTTGTTTTCTATGATGATAAAATAGATCATTATATTGTGGATATACAGGATTCTCACTGTTGGAAAGGGACTTACAAAATAGGAAGAGAAAAAGGTAGAATTTCTACATCTGATAAACAAATTCAGCAAGGTAGCAGAATACAAAATTAGCAAACAACAATCAAACAAGTTCCTGTACACTACTAGTAAACCCCCAGAGAAAGAAATTGAGAAAACAATGCTCCTTACAATAGCTTCAAGAAAAAACAAATACTTGGGAATTTACTAAGGAAATAAAAGACTTTTATAATGAAAACTATATTGATCTGAAAAAGAAAATTGAAGATAACATAAGAAAACATACAGACATACTCCATTTCCTGCATAGGCAGAACTAATGTTGCCATAATGACCATACTACCAAAACTGATACATAGATTGAATACAATTCCAATCAAAATACCAACAGTATTCCTCACTGAATTAAAAAAAAAAGAATTCTAAAATATATATAGAACCAGAAAAGATCTAGAATAGTAAAAGCAATTCTGTCAACAAGAGGAAAGCAAGAGGCATCACAATCCAGAATTCAAATTATATTATAAAGCTACAGTGATTAAAACAAAAAAGAAGAAAAATGTGGTCCTGGCACAAAAACAGACATGTGGATCAATGAAACAGAACAGAGGATGCAAAAACTTCCCCAAGCACAGTCAGCCACCTGATTTTGAAAAAACAGACACTGAAGGAAAACCTCTTTAGCAACTGCTGCTGGGAAAACGGGTTATCCACATGCAGACTGAATTGAGACTCACATCTCTCACAAAGTATTGAAATAAAAAAAAGAATCAGACACACATAAATATTAAAAACAGAAACAACCTGCTGGAAGTTAGAATAGATAAAACTCTAAATGACATGAACCTAGCCAAGGACCTTCTGAACAGAATACCAATGACACAAGAAATAGCATCACGAAATAACAAATGAAATCATATTAAATTAAAAATACTTTCAGCACAGCAAAGGAAACAACCAAGAGTAAAGAGGTAACCTACTAAATGAGGAAAAAAAATTGTCAGCTACTCCTCAGGCACTGGATTGGAAATGGAAGGATTAGTGTAGATTCATAGTTTTTAGGTAACATAAGAGAAAGTTATACTAGCAGTAGTAATAATGAGAAAGACAGAGAGACTAGACATAAAATAAATAAAAATGTGCAAAAAGACCCAAAAGCACTTATGCCCAATAGAAATGTGCACATCTCCTTAGATAAATGGTCAATTCCAGGATTGAGGCAGGGAGATTACAAAATGAGCTTGAAATCTTTATTTTGGGGTCAGAGATTTAGTTCAGTGGCGTAAGTGCCTACCTGACAATTGCAAGGTCATGAGTTCAATCCCTGGTACGAAAAAAAATATATATATATATATAAATATATATATATATATATACATATATATATATTTATCCTTTTACTATTATTTTAAAGAGTATATAACAAAATAAAACCAATCAAAACAAACCAGTGTAAGCAATACAGGACTTCAAAACATTAAGAAATCAACAGTAGTTACCATAATGCCTTCTGAGGTCTTCAAAATAGCTGCAGAAAACTTCAGACACAGTAAAAATCAAACAGAACAGAATAGAATAGAAACAATAAAAACAAAACAATGAGTGTGATAAAGAACTTCAAAACAGCCAATAGTGAATTTGAAATTGCTACCATATTATATCTTGCTATCCTTGAAATAGTTTTTCCTTCAATGGGATCTAACATAATCAAACAAAACAAAAGAGAGCAAAACCCAACCCAGCAAAACAATGGAAATGATATAGGACCTCAAAACAAGACCATAGGGAATCAACAATGGTTGCAACCCTCAGAAGGAGATCCCCCTTAGATGACACACTGCTTAGTGACATCTTCTGAACCTTTGATCAGACTACTGGCCCTAGACCTGCAATGTTAGTGAAATACCAAAGCACTACAGGCATCCAATTGCATTTCACCTTGATAGCTATCATCATAACCTGTGTTTCTCCAGATAAGCTGGTCACTTATGGGGGCGGGGGAGATTGGTACTTCTGGTTTGCCAGCCTGTGTGCTGGAAGGGGATGGGGTCTGGCTGTTCCCGGTCTGGCTGTTCCCAGTCTGGCTGTGGCCCAGGCATGGCGCTGGTTCCCAGACTGGGCTTGTTTGCTAGAGTGGTCATTGTGCTCTCTAACCCCAGTCCACGAATGGCACTGACTCACGGGGAGAGGCTTGGGTCTAGTTGTTCCCAGTCCACCAGAGGCCTGCCCATGGCACAGGTTCCCAGACTGGCCTCATTCACTGCTGCGGCCATTGTTCTCTCTAACCCCAGTCTGCAAATGGCTCGAAATATCTTGATGTACCAGAGAGTGAAGAGATGTTTTTAAAAATGGAGACACTTTTTTTCTGAAAGAACACAGAAGGCAGTCTGACAGAATTTATTTGTCAAAACTGAGATGATTCGGACAACAAAATAAATACTAGTAAAGAATTTATAAAAAAATGTGAATCTGCATTTCTATAAACAAACTAATGACAGAAGGCAAATATCTTTTTTACCAGAGAAAGTGAGCTAACAATGGTAGAAAAAATTATGAAATACAAAGTAACAATTTAGTAATCATAATAATAACTGATGTAAGCAAGAATTTTCATTGGATGCTGAACTTATCAGATGAAAGTTTGAGGATAAATAGGATATTAACATAGGCTCAAAGTATCTTCCCACAAGGTATTTTTCAATTCCAAAAGGAAGAATGGTGATGTTACAATGGAAAAACATAGTAGTCAGCTCTCTGAGTAATCAAAGGCAGCATTGCCAGTTACAGGGCAAATAGCTGCCATATACTTCCTGGTGTGATGCATTTGGATTAAACATTACCTCTGCAGTATCCCTGCCAAAAGTGCATTACCTCGATCAAATCACTGAGAAACACAAGCAACTCCAAATTAAGGGACTGTTACAAAATAGTTGCTCTATATTTTTTAGAAAGCCAAGAAACTGGGTCAGAATTAAAGAAGGCTAAGAGATGTTACAACTGAATATAATGCCTGGCCTTGGATTTTTTCTTTTGCTAGAAAGAACATTACTAGGAAAATGACAAAATCTGTCTGAGAATTAAGATCATATAATAATGTATTCATTTTTAATGTTTTGATTTTGATATTTGTGTTGTAGTTATATAACAGAATGTTCTTGATTCTGAAAAAAATAATTTCTAAATTGCTTTGAAGCAAAGTAGTATTATCTCTGGGAATTTTTAGTGTATGGTGCAGGTAAAAATACCAAAACTTGTTTAGATAGATTGCTGTTGATCTTGGTACATTCTGAATACTATAATAAAAACAACATAAATCAGGTAACTTATAAACGAGAATAAATTCTTACTGATCACATTAAAAACTCCAAGATCAAAGTACCTGCAGATTTGGTGTCTAATGAGGTTCTGCTTCTTTGTAGGTCCAGATAGCACTGTCTTTACATGGTAGAAGAGACAAACAAGCTTCCTGGGGCCTCTTTTATAAGGGCACTAATTCCAAGTCACTTGGTACTTCCCAAGGTTTAGTATTCTATTACTATTGCCATGGTGATTAAGATTCAATATGTAAGTTTAGGGTTATACAAAGATTCAGGCCACAAGAGATAGTTGACAAGTAAATAGAGAGATACATACATACATGCATACATACATACATGTATACATACATACATAGATAGATATTAACATTTGGAAAATTGAAACAAGAGAATCTGAAAGAGTATATAATAATTTTTGTACTTTTCTTCTAAATTTTCTGCACAACTCAAAATATGCCAACATATATTCTTTAATTCAGTTTGACTGGAAGGCAAGAACTAAACGCAGAATGCTACCTAGAGGAGCATTTTCATAGGCTAACCGGTATTATGTGTTCTCTGAAACATTGCTAGAGTAGAATTAACATTAGTTCACCTCCTGACCATATTCCTTACCTAAGATATGTATCACCTCTGAGCTTCAGTGATCTGATGTGAATAATGCAAAATCTCAGTCTGGAACATCAAATATCTTTTGAAAATGTACTGTGTGTTAGAATTTCAACAGCCCTAAGGGAAAAGCACCTGCTCTCAGGGAGATAATGGATTAATGCAGAAAATAGACTTATGACAAATTGTTATAATTATGTAAAGCTGTGAAAGAGAAAGCATACAAAACATATACAGCCAAGAGTTCTGCAGCCTAAGAGATCTGTCTTGGAAGTTCAAGGAATGTTTTCTTAAATAAACCATGGTAAAGTTGAGACCTAAATACGTGGTAGAGGAGGGGGAGATGGTGGATAAAGCAGATAAGGCAAAGATCTTTTCAGACAAAAGAAACTGTATGTGCAAGACCTGAGGGAGTATATTTCTTGACAGAGAGAGACAGACAGACAGACAGACAGAGAGGCAGAGAGTTAAGAGACAGAGAGACAACCCTAGATTTTAGGCTAACAGTGTAAGTTTGGATGAAGAATGGAGAGGTGGAAAGGGAAAGCAGAGATGCAGAGAGTGGACTATTAGCTCAGGAACAATGGACTGTCTTCCAAACCTGTGATTCCACTCATAAAGTATTTCATATGGTTACTTGAGTTTAAAAAGAGATCCAAATTGCATATTTCATTATAATATGATTCTTTGAGTGTCTGGCTTATGATAGTTACTCAGGAATACTACTTGCTGCATACCAAATATATTTATTATTGCGTAGCTCTCCAGCCTAACAACTGTATCTGATAACAACTTACCATATGACAGAGGGTCTAGAAGTCATCATAAGATTACCTTACTCTACATTAAGTATTTTCACAAGCAAATCTTAACACACAGAAAAAAAGGAAAATTGTCCACAGAATGAATGTTTGATGGCTTCGAATCATCTAAAATTATAGTAAGCCAATTCCTAGAGTCAACATTGAAAAACTGAGAAACTGACACTGCAATCTAGTATCTTCTATCTGTAAATTAGAAATGTAGATTACTTGATGGAAAGTTACAACTTCCAAAAGCTTCTCTGGAACAATAAATTTCATTCCTTTTTGGGGAAATGCCACCTTGATTATAAGAACATATATCTATAATATGCATCCATAAATTCATGTTCCTATAAAATGGGAATAAACTAGTTCAGCAACCTTATATCAGACATTGCCTAGACAATTGAGCTTTAGGACTTTTTAATGTCTTCATTTTTATCTTCTTCAGAGGTTGGTCAGACTGCTAACCTTGTCTGCTGCTGTGTTTCAGCAAGGTAAACTCATGGCACAAAGCCCATTTATAGAACGCTTGCTCACAGAAGAGCAGATTATGTGCAGGGCCAGAGAGGTCCTGTGAAAGTTGATAATAGCAGGGACCTGACACTTTTCACAAACTGGACTTGCTGGATATGCATTGTTTAGCAATTAGCTTGGCAGAGTGTTGAAAGAACTTATTAAACATGTTGCAGAATATTCCTCTACCTAAGAGGTCATGTTCTAGTTGGAACTTATCCTCCAGAATAAGACAAAGAAGTGTGTGTCCTTTTGGCATACATCTCCAGAGTTAGATATGAGATAAGAAAACAATTTTCATGGATCAGATAGTCAATAACCTCTGCATGTCCCAGGACAGGTTGATTTGAGTGGTAACTCAACTCATAGGGGAGCAAAATCTAACCAAGCTCTTGATGGAAAATTTACCAAATGCCATCTTCGTATTAAAGTTCTATTTTCTTAGTTCAGCGTTTAAACCTGCCATAAACTGACTCCAGCTTCCATTTTCAAGGGTTATTTCTTACCATTCCTTAATCACCTCCTAAGTCCTACTCCTCAGCATCTCATTTCCTTTGATCTCTTCCACCATCAAACTTATTTCCAAGGCCCAGAACAAAAGCTAACTTTGCTACAGTGCCTTTCCCAGTGGCTGCCCCTCCACTTCTTTGGCCTCTACAATCTTTTTAAGTTACACTCAGTAGAGTGTAGCTAGCACATACATTTTTCGCAGTATAAAATCATTTGTACATTTACAGGAATTTTTTGTTCTATAAATATTTTTGTTCTTTTGTTCCATAAACAGATGCTTATAAAAGAAGATATGAAGGGTATGCTAAAGTGGTCTTATTATTTATAAAGGCAGGTGATACAGCCATGATGAATCTAGCCTCCGCAAAACTAAGGTTAAATCATCTCAGCATTTTTATTCCTTCATCTTTGAAAAAAAGGTAGTTTCTCCAGCACACAGACAGAGGTTATCTCTCTGATATCAAAATCCCCACTTCATTTTCCACTAACACAAAGTACTAATTACCGAACTGAAAAAAAAAATCGTCTAGAAAAACCTGGCAACAGTGATGATACACTATGGGAGAGACTGCAAAGTCAGCTCTACAGACCTCTTGGATGAAGAAAACTGAACACTAATTAGTACAGGAGAGAGTAAACAGCACTTTGGCCTGGAAAGTCAAGGAATTTCTAAAAATATATAAGAACTAAATGCACTATATAGTGCTAACTTCTACCACTACTCTCCCAGGCCGCAGGTTCTCCTTCCAGAACTGGCTCAGCATCTAAGACAGAACTTCCCTGAAAACAGAAACCATGACTGGGACTCAGAAAATCCCATTCCAGAGGGGAACTAAGCTTGAGCTGTTACCTAGAACAATGACAATAAGTGCTAAAGACAGTGGAAAGAAAAAAAAAACAGAATCATAAAGTGGAAGATAGCTGTGTATTTCATAGTGGAGCGATTTGAGGCTTCGTGTGTTTAAATCATGAACATGAAAATGAAAGGAGTCATGACATTAGTAAATTGCCAACAGATTCACACTCAAGAGTAAAACAACCAAAGTGTAAGAATAATAAAAAGAAACTACGACATCTGATATATGAAGACTCTAAGATATAGATGGGTATCAAAGAAAGGCATTTTAAAGAAAATAGTGATGTCAGCTGACCCCCAAAAAGTCTCATGACTAACTACAAAGGTATAAGGTGGATTGGTGGGCATATTTAGGAGTAAGCATAATGATATTAACTCTTTTCTTTGAACTACTGAGCTAAACATGTTGCCCATTTGTCCTAAACTTTCTTCTCTTACATTCAGTATTACCAAAGTAAATATTCTTGTGTCTCTCTTGGATTTGGCTTGATTTTGATTAAGCTTTTAAGCATGCAAAACAATACATTGAAGACTTGCCTTACTCCTAGTACACATGGTTTATGTTCAGAGATGTTTTTGTAGGCTTATAAGTGAAATCTGAAATTTCCTCAACCAGATCTTGGGAAAAACAGGTTAGAAGCTATTTAATCAAAGATCATACACCGAGGAACAATTTTCACTGAATTTTTATCTAAGTCTACTTCAAAACCCATTTTTAAAGTGGAAAAAAAAACCCAACCTAATCCACCAAACTCTGCACAAACAAAAGTTAAATCATAGTCATAAATAATAGACTGCCATCAGATAACTTAAGTGTATCATTGAGCTAAATGACAATACCCACTGATAAAAGACTCAAATTTGCTCTTATCTCAGTTCCCAAGAACTGTTTTGACAAGATGAATTGAAAGTTTTTATTTTTGACCACAGAAAGAATAAAAGCTACAAAAACCTATGTTAGAAATAAAGATTGAGGATTCTTTGAAAGTTTTGAATAATCTCTAAATTTTTCCTTTTCCTCATTTCAAAGAGCATGGTATCTCAGTTTACAGGACTGCTAAAAATATTTACAGGGAAAACTATGAGTTTCATTGAGATTTGAAATAAAAGTAACCATGACAGAAAATATAGCTATCTACCTCACTGTGAGTCTATCCAAATGACACTTGATACACATTCAAAGTCATTATAGGGCTATTTATCAGAAAAATCTTATCTCTTATTTCAACCTAAATTGCATGTATCCCCTAAATGTCCTCTGAGTTTTGTGGAAATAGTTCTCATTAATAAATTTTGACAGAGAATGGCAGAGATTACATACAGTAAATGAGCTAAATTCTCAAGGTTACTGAATAAAATCACTGGTGAAAATTCATCTAGGATGGAGGATTCTTAGTTCTCAAATCAAATTCTTTCACCAATAGAATTTGAATTACTAGAACCAAAAATAAATTCAAATGTTGATTGCTAAATGAAATCCTAAAAGAGAAATGAGAATAGTTTTCAACAATTAATTTCATAGCTTTTGATGTATCTGAAAGTGTAATTTCTTTAAAGCTGAATATAAAGTCATGATCATTTCAGAGAAAAAGATACTTTAAAAGGAGTACTGTCTTCCCTCTCCCTGTAATAGGGGTCTGCAGAGGAACAGTACTTCTTAGTTAAACATTCAGGCATGAGTATGTTTTTAATGTCCTAATAAATAATAGGCTGTGCTAGAAAGACTCAGAAGCATAGCAGAGTTCAATGAACATTGTATCTGACTCCCATCTGCAAAACTAATGGAAATGATACATAAGTTCACATTTGTACTTTTATTTGCACTCAAAGTCAAGGTTAAAATCCATTAACTGCTAAACAGAAAACAGACACACAGCTTTGCTGGCTGGCTGTTGAAATGCTGGCACGGAGTGCCTTTCATTCTGTTAGACAACATCTCAGAGCTTGTTTGTGATCAGGAAAACAACTAATTAGTTTTTGCGTTGCTTAGATAAAGTCTCATTCAACCCGCCAACTTAAATACCCTTGAATAAAGCACTTTATGATGAAGTCGAATAGATGAATTAAAATAAGATGGAAAGGACACTAGCTAATAAAAATGTCCTTCAAGCCTTGTTCATTGGAACTCCAAATGAAAATTTGGAGATGTAGCATATTCCTAGCCTCTGTATCATTTGCCAAAGCAGGACTGAAATCCATAAACAAGTATCTGTGAAGGTTACAGTGGTCACCAGTGTGCCTCAAAAAAGTCCAATGGGCAAGTAGGCTAAGCTCAAAGCAGATTTAAAACACACAAAGGAAAAAGCCTACTATTAGGCTTAAACACTGCCAAACACTCATCAGTTACCTGAAATCATTCCACATTATAACCAAAATCTTCCATTCTCACCACTTTTTTCCTGGTATCATGTATATTTTGAATTGTTGTAAATTTTGTCTCAGCTGTTATAAAACTCTTTGCATTTTTTCATTCTTCAATCTTACACACTATACCTGTAGGTAGAGTCCAAGAGGTGAGCATCAACCAGCTGAAGAATGAGCAAGATTTTAGAAATTTTATACTATATTTTATTGCAAAAAAATATTTTAGAGGTTTTGACATTTAATGTATTGAAAATATATGCATGAAAAATTCATAGATGAGTACACATACATACATATCGCAACATAAAGGATTTAGATGCAATTCACACAATCATTTATTCCCAAACATATGAAACGTATCAACTTGTGTTAAGGTGAATTTATAGAGCATGTCAATGCTTTTAACATAAACCAATCCCAACCAAAATTTTAAATACTTTTAGGAAAGTATCCTGATAAGGAAACACAGGTTGAACAAAACAATGTTGCTAAAATAAGGAATCAAGAAAATAACAGTGAAGATACTTCTGTCTACAATTCTAGCTCTTTCCCTTCCATGTTACAAAACTAAAATGCAAATCTAAGGTTCAATAAGGAGCTGGAATGAACTATTACAAAGAGAATTGTTTGAAATATGGGTATTTTCAGTATAATTAATGAAAGTTTTCAAGTTTAAAGACATTTCAGTTTTATTTTATAAAGAGGCAGATGTTACAACATTTTTATTTTCTCTATGATGACAATTTGTCATCGATAATATTGTCATAAAAATAGAAACTTAAATAACTATTTTAAGATAAATGTGAATTTTAAATCATGAGTAAAACATTAGCTGCTTTCAAGAGAAATATATTCTATTGGAAAAGTATATTGAAATCAAATATTTTGGAAAGTGATTTTACAATTTTAGTCTGCATATATATATGCAAAATCACTACATGATTTTGATTTCAAAATATAGTAAGTACACTGTTACGCACTTTCAAATCACACACTCCAAATATAACTGAAATTTTAATTTTCATGTATTTAAAGTCTTCCAAATAAATGTATTGAGTTCATTTGTTTTATACATATATATGAATGTATCTGTGTGTACCCGTTAGAGCATATATGCATATATGAGATACAATTAATTACAATACAAAACAATTTGCTGACATTAGGGACAAAGTAAATTTATAAAATGAATTACAACAAAGAACTTTGCAATTGGATGGCCAGACTGAAAAATCAGACTGAAAATTAAGTGTACCATTAAAGATTCTGCTTGATTTTTCTTTTTCTTCTTTTTTTTCTTTAGTGCTGAAAATTAAACCCCAGGACTTGCACATGCTAGGCGAGGGGTGTATCATTGAGCCACATCCTCAATTCTTTGTATCTTTGTGATTTAAGTTTTTTATGTGAATACTACTAATGCCAAGGATCAAACTAAAAAAAATCAGAGACAAACTTCAGAATTACTCTATCACTGTTATTTATAAATATAAGCCAAAATATAAAAGCTATCAAGTTAGTATCATTCATAATCAAAATTTCTATAGCAGAGAGAGAGGGAGAGAGAGAGGCAGAGACAGAGAGAGATTATCTTGTTGAGGCAACAGCAAAGAAGATATCAAAGACTAATAAGCTTGATTAAAATGATAGAGGGGCCAGATTGGAGAGGTTCCTCTCACCAACAGTGAGTAATTCAAGCATCAAACACAATAAATATTGAAATTAATTGAAACATAAAATATGTAAATTTCTTTGAATTTAAAATTCATTAGATATTAACATATCAGCAATCAAAAAATTCATTGTACACCACTGGGCAGTAGAAGGGCATGACTCGTTTTTCTGAAAACTTTATAAAGATACATTATCAAGCATTTGTTTTGTGTTTCTTACATGAGCTGTATATCAGGGTAATCGATAGTTGACAAATATCCTTTTCTTTAGGAGTGTCCTAGTCAATAAATTCAGAAGGGCAGATAGAACTTTTCAAATATTACCATTTCAGATTCTCCAGTGATATGATGGACTTAACGAATAGGCATCAATGGATACTAAGCTCATGGCTTTCCTGACTTCTGTTTTTCTTCTGTCTGTTACCTCTGGCCACTGTCTTACCCTGTGCTCTACTCTCATCATTTATTTTCTTGATTCTATCTTTACTTTATAGATACTCTTAAACCTATTTCCAATACCATCTTCTGTATATCCTGGAATCCATATCCCAGTTCTAAATCTTCAACAGCATAGCCTTCCATTGTCAACATTTTAATAATTCAAACTTGCTATGTGAAAGAATATGCCCTCACTTGGAGAATTTAAAATTTGGAGTTAACAATGTTCAACTGTGTTTCATTACTCTCCCAACAAATCCTATGGATATTTTTATTTAAAATGTTCTTAAACTTTTCTCGCTTTCCATTTTCATTTTTGCTACTGCAAACAAAATCCAGGTTGGCATCCCTTCACAGACACAGTGGTGATAAAATTGCTAGAGTAAATGGTAACACTTGAAAAAAAATTACAACAAAAGATGATTTGTCATTAATTCCCTCAAAATACCTTCCTTCACTTTAAAAACACTTGTATAATAGTTGCTGCCACTTTCTGAAATTATTCTCTAAGTCCTGTTTCATGCCTATATGAGGTTTGATCTTAAAAAAAGCAGTCAATGACACTGCCAAGTACTACCCAACAAGAAAGTCAGCTCATAAAACCAATAGGGTGTCTTCTTATACACCTTAGCACCATACAACTTCTGACAGTTACCCAGAGTCTAAATGAAGGCAAATGTTTTGAAGTAATTCAGGACATCAAGCTACATAATGCACCTAGATATTTACAGAAGAGCATGTCCGGAACTGCTTCAGAAAGTGGCAAAAATGATAGGATAAATATGTGCAAAGTGAAGGTGAATGTTTTGAAAGGTATTCGTATCATTGTGTCTTTATTGGAATAAATGATTTTATATTTAATCATTCAACATATTTTTCATTTTCACCTTGGGAATACTAGGGTTAGGAAGGATATGAGTTTTCAAAAAGAAAAGCTTTGAAAGAAGGAATTACAAAGCTGAAGGGGCCAAATTTTCTTAAGATTTGAATAAAACCATTTGATTTGCAAGCAAAAGAAATGCAAGTCAAGTTGACTTTTGAAAAAAATGGAAAAACATGCTTGTCACTGGAAAAATAGGGACATACAGATGCTGGGATTCTAATGATGTCCTCAAGACCTCTTTTCCCTCAATTTGTTCCATTTACTTCTGTCTTGAGTTCACTTTTAAATAGACTTTTCCCATTTGCCCAAAAAGATAAACACTGACAACATAAATATGTCTTTGGACTCCTGATTCAAAATGGAAGAAAGATCTCTGCTAGAGCCACATATCAAGGGGTACTTTATTGGCTATTCTTAGCCACAGCCCTACTCCAGACCAGTAGCCAGGTCAGTGTACTGGAGTTTTGTGATTTTGCAGCATGGATCATGTGACTACACAGTAGAAATTTATAATGCAGTGCTATTGAAAAAGGAAGAGGTTTTCATTCTCTTAAACCATGTAGGCATCCATCAATTGCAACTGGTTATAGAACTGGTTATTTCCAATTCATAAAATAGCTACACTGAAAAATATTTAGAAGGAATTCCTATGGAGAAAATCACTGTGTTCTCTGTTCTCTATCTTCATACCATTTTTCATGTATTATAAGAAAAAAGGAGATGGAGATGAGCTCTGACCAATATATGAGTCAGACAGCTTTTACCATTTTATTGCTATGAAGCTAAATACCAAGTACAGGTGAGAGCTTTCTCACCTGGAATTTGTGCATTCCATTACAATATATCACTATTCACAGGAATGCAAAGGGCACCACTGAGATTTCTGTGCATAGGCCTCATATGCTCCTTTGCTTTGGCTTCATAACAACTCAAGTTTGACTTCTTTCCTTTACTTTTAAATCTTTCCTTCCTTCACTTTATCAGTATTTTTTTTAGGAAACTGAACAAGAGACATGGTAAGAATACAGTAAATATGAATATTCAGGCACTGTATTCTAGACAAATTTTAAACAATGAAGTTGCCATAAGTATGAATTCCAAAAGTTTGACATTAGCTTATTTTTTGTCAGGTGGAATGGACCTCAAATTCTTCATGCAAATAGTATAATAATGTTAGTGAATGGACTTAATGTAAAAAAAGAGTATGTGGAATTTAAAATATACTAGAAATGCCTGAACATAATTAAGAACTTGACCAAATTTTACAGTTTGTGTACCTTTCTAAGAGTTAGTACTTCCTATGTGCTTTCTTAATTTAATTTATGCTGGAAAGTTGCCTTTACATTGAGCATCTGACTGTGGCTGATAAGTAAAATAGATAAAAACATTTTCTCAAAAGCAACACTCATAAAAATTCCAGAGGAATTTTCCCCCAGTAAAAACTAAAAATCAAAAGCCTCTCTGTTCTTCCACAACATAGTTTCTGGTGCAGAGTTCATTTCTTTAAGAAAGATTGGGAATTCTCTTTTACAAAGGGATATATTTCCTACTAATGTTTGATCTTCATAAACATTTCCATATTAGACTACCATGATCTAATTTAAATTCCTGTTAAAATGCAAGTATTATTTACAGTTCTCTTAAATCACACCTTCTTCTGTTCTGATAGCACTTCTAAGACGCAGTCAGCTGCAGTTTATATTCATCTAAATTTAGCTTTCTGACATTGGATTAAGAAGCTACCCAAGCCACGGAAAAGCATGAGTTTTACTGATGTCAAGCATTTGCGTGCATTGGTATGACCAGTACAAGGAGTTGATGGCACAGGGGATAATATGTACCTTTCAGTGTGAGATTTAAGGGCTACTCTGCGACCTTGTGATTTTAGGGAATGAAGCCCTGCCTTCCACACTGAGGAGCATCACATCCATGACATTCAGTTTCCTCTCTGTGCTTAGATTAGGTTATAGGCTCGATTCTCATAGAGGTATTGCTGCTAGATTTTGGGGAAAATGTGGTGAGTCGTTCAAATGTAAAGAAGATACAAAGCTTGACTCTTCTAGTCAAAACAAAAACACAGCATGTGAATCCTTTCCCTACTAAAACTGAATTAATTATTTATGAAAATAGTACAGTGAGAAAGGAATAGTGTACTTGTTATGCAGAGTTTACATTGATAGTCTATTAATAAATAGTCAACAAACACTAGGTTTTTTCCTGAAGGTTTTAAGAAGTTAAGAAGATCATATTAATATAACCATCTTTGTCCTATTTCAGTCTATTATCTTTTAAAAATTTACTTTGGCTTCTGTATTTGATTCAAACACATTCACTCTATCTCATGGCTTATAAGTCACTAGACTCCATCCTTTCCAAAAAAAAAAAAAAAAAAAACACTCAAGTGAAAATTAACTGAATAGGAAGTTTGCATGAGATAAAGTTTTAGAGCTAACAGATGCATATCCCTGGACAATAGAAAACTGTTATTTAGACTTTAGGCATCTGGCACATAGCCTTTCAGATCCATTCTCTCCTTTTTAGAGTGTTTCTAGCCAGCTGTCAGGCTGACTGTTTTCAGGATGTTATCTTGCCTTTCCAGCACTCTGACTCCTTATCTAATTTCTCCTTCTCTCTGTGACTACGTGTTGAAGTTTTGTCATTAGATTTGTTCTCCTCCAAGCAAAGCCAACTTCTGTCTGCTAGGCATTTGGTTAACATATAATGTATACATAATAAGATGTTGTTCATTCTACACAGATGTATAAAGCTAAAAAAAAAAGTAGTGTTATCATAAAATCTTCCAGTTAAACTATTTTGAGGATACTGCACTTCCATATTACAAAGCCTCACAATTTAAACAATCAGGCATATGGAAGTCTCATCCTCCTGAAGTTAGCAGCCCCATATATGCAAAAGACAAAATTACAGGCCCCGTATTTGAATATACAGTCATCCCAGCTGCTCAGCATTCTTGAACACAAACCAAGTGTGTTAAAATTTTTAATTCAGAAAGAACGCACAACAACTTTAATCTGATTTACAAAAAAAAAGGAAGCAAGAAAACAATATAAACATGAAAAGCAGCCAATGTCAACCCAGATGGTGACCCGTCTGGCCCACAGCAGGTGGGGAAGAGAGCCAAGGGCGCTGCGATAATCCTGCCTTTGCCCTCCTTACACATGCACATGGCTGTCCTTTGCAGGTCTCAGCATTCATGGAGTCCCAGGGGAGCAGGGTGAAAAGGCCTTTTCTGTAGGAAAATGATGAAAGAAGGTGCATTTTCTTGACTTTGAGATTACATGAAGAATGTCTTTTGCAAACAAATGAGGTGTACAATCCTTCTCCAAATGATGAAAGTCACCAGAATCGCTTCTGAAGTCCAATTTCGGTAACCCAGTAGCGTCAGAGCAATCAGTTCTTTCACTGTCTGCTTTTTCAGAACGTGCAAGACGACAGGGGCATGAGTACTACAATCCTGATAAACCAAGGCAGAGAGCAAGTGTTGTGTAGTTCAGTTCCTGGTTTATATTTTCTTTTCTCCAGAGGAATGAATATATTTTAATGATGCAGGAACAGGAAAAGCTAACTAGTTGGAAGTGCGGGTCCCACCTATGGCATGGCCTCTATTTCTATAAATGGTTTTAGAAGGGCAAGATGGAAAAACACAAAGGATTCTGGTTCTAGATTTTGTACATAAAATAGATGGCTTCACAGCCAAAGGCAAAAGTAAAAATCTTTTCTGACAGTTTAAGTTTGTCACTTAAACCAGACAAAATATATTACTTACAGCTGAAAAGACACACAAGAATAGGCGCTGGCCGTGACCAGCCCTGGGCGGTGACTCGATCAGCTCATGGGTCCTGTCTTCTGCCCGCTTCTTGCCATAGGCACAAGTCTTCAACCACCTGTTCCAGCCCCATTCCCCACCCCCAAATTTGTACTCCATCTGGTACTAGTGCTATGATAGTGAGGAGACAGAATCATCATAATCAAGACCCAGGCACTCCAGTTGTTTCCTAGTTTGGGGACTTTCATGTCTTATAGAAGACTGAAGGCTCCCACTGAAGATAGCAGCAGATCCCTACTTTGCTATGTAGTGAAAGCATATGCTAAGGTCTCATTGCTCTTGCATTTTCTGGCAGCAGGACACTGCCCCACTGGTTGGACCTGAAGCAAGAAAGTGGGGGTTGGCTCGCCTTTGTAAAAGTGATCCACTACAGAAGCTGATATATTGTTGTAAGTTTTTTGTCCTTTAGCTGGGAAATTTTTTTTTTTTTTTTGCGGCACCGGGGATTGAACTCACAGCCTCGCGCCTGCCAGGGCAGGCGCTTAAGCCACTGAGCCAAACTCCCGGCCCTGGTTTTTTGAGGCAGGGTCGCACTATGTAGCTCAGGCCGGCCTTGCACTCACGTTGTAGCCCAAGCCGGCCTCGAACTCACAACGCTCCGCCTACCTCAGCCTCCCAAGTGCTGGGATTAAAGGCGTGCGCCACCACGCCCGGCTTAGCTGGGAAATTTTACCAGTGTCTCTTTAGAAAGAGAACCAGTACCTTTTCTCTGGTTATAAAGACCATATTTTTACATCAAAAGACAAAGTAAACAAGTCATTATAGGCTACCAGAACAACCCCAGTAGAAAGCAGTAAACGTCTGTGAGTTAGGAGAGGTGTGTCAATGTGAGAGATGCATTTTTTCTTTGCCCTGGTAAACCGATCCTCTAGAAGCTACAAAGCTAGATAGTTTTTCAACTCTATTTTGCTATGCCTCATTAGTAATGAATATTCTCTTTGCCCCATTTCCTTAATTTTTTTCTGGATGAGAAATGGAGTGAAATAAAGATGTTCTAAGATCAGGAGAGCTCAACCTTGGCTGCACATCAGAATTACCTGGTCTGTTTAAAAAATATCTGAATCAGGCTACGCCTCAGACACATTACACCAGAAGTCCTGAGGGGTGGGACAGAGGAATCGGGAGTCTGTAGAGCTTGCTAGGCGACTGTAACTGGCAACCTAGACATAGGGACAATGCCTTAGGCACGTGGAAATCCCTGGTCATACGTCTCACCTTCAACCCTGAATATGACTGAGAAACAAAAATAGAAATGCATCTGACAAGTATTTCTTTATATTGCACTAGGTTTTCCATATTAATCTTAATGTACCCCACCAGTAAAATTCATTCAGAACATTTTATTAAATAAGACAATAACTTTAATCATATGGAATACATGCTTTCCAAATTGAATTCACAGTTCATATGGAAGAATTGACAATAATGACAACTATGACACCAAATTTCCAAGTAAATTTTGGTTTTATTTATGCTTAGCTTTATTTAATGTGCCTTTATTTATTCTTTAAGTACAAAGAACATTTTGTGAAGGGAAAAATGTATCATTATTTTATTTTATTTTGTAAATGACATCATCGTATTTGAGTTTTATTGTGCTGTCAGACACGTTTTTTTAAATTAAAATATTCCCTACAGTATATATGTATGAATGAAATTGCAAACTAAGCCACTAGAGGATGGCATTTTTGCACTCCAATGGGGGAAAAATTGGACTGATAAATTTCAAAGTTGGTGAAATTATTGGGAAATTGAAATCCTGAAATACAGTAGGTTAAATTGTAAATGTCTACAAAACTTTGAGAACAAAGTCTAGCATAAATAGGTGACCTTCTAGTTCCATCCTGATACTGATATTCTAGCCAATAAATATAAAGGACCAGAGTATGCACATACATGTTAAAAAACATTTAACACAGCAGTGTGTGTGTGTGATAGGAAAAACTAAAAATAAACTGCGTGTCACCAGTCCAAAAGTGATTAGACAAAATACAAGATAGTATATCTATAAAATGGAATATTACATAACTTTCAAAATAAGAATCCAGATTTCTAATTCATTAACTTCAAAAGATGACCATATGTTCATAATATATTTTAAAGATTGATTTCTAGAATAAGATGTAAAATACTATCTCAACTTTGCTTTGAAATTTTTTTTTCTTCTGCTTTTTTTTTTTTTTTTTGTGTGTGTTGTTGGTACTAAGAATTCAACTCAGGACCTTGTGCTTACCAGGCAGGCATTGTGCCACTGAGCTATACTCCCACCCCTGTTTTGAAAATTTTCTTATGTATGTATTGGCAAAGCAAAATAGGAAAGGCTACCTTCCAAATTCTGTATCTCTGTTGGAACATGGGGTAAAGAGGACTGAATTAACAAATGAAAAGAGAATACCAGATTAACTTTATTTGAACATTACTGAAACTTTTATAATCAGCACATTTTATTCAAAAATTCTAATATTATACTCTGTTAAGAGTAAGGCAGAAAAATTTTCCCTTCTGTTATCTTGCTTGGGTGCCTCAAGTGAATCCCATTACAGAATTTGTCACATACAAAATCCCATGCAAAGGGATGAATTTTTCACTATTTCGGTGTACATGTTGTACTCCCTGCATACACGTGTACACACACACACACACACACACACCCTAAAGCATCAAAAGGATAGTTTTTCCTTTAAAGTGAACAGTGCTGATAATCACATATACCTTATTTAACTGTAATCAATTTGCTGAGATTCCAAAACACAGTATGTCAACCCTCACTGAAGAGTAAGGAGTGGACTCATTTAAGGTGAAAGGATCTATAAGCCATTGGTAGGAAAAACAGGAATTCAGGGTATCTAACAGTACATAACAGGTAAAAATGTGCTGGCTCTGCTGAAATCAGAAATGAAAGAAGAAGAATCAAATCAGTATATTTGAATTCTGTCTGAAATATTTTCCTTTCTACCTAGTTACATTTAATTTTTTTCTGGATAAATATGCAAATTAAATTTGTTTCATCCCTAGTGTTACATCTTCGGTCAGGATTCATTGAAGGCAAAAGTGTGACCAGAGAACGGGTGCTATTCTACTTCTGTGAATAACTAGAACAAAGCCAAAGACAAAACAGATTTGCATTCATCCGTTGCCATTTTCAACTCGGAATTACTCATGTTTGCCTGGCCCTGGGTGAGTCAGAGGCTGAACTCCAGGCACAGCGAGTGAGGCGGCAGCGTTTCCAAGGAGGTTCTAGTGTGGGTCATGCAGAGGTCCGCAGACTGCCAGTAATCATACTCCCCCTGGCCACCTCTTAAACACCCTGAGAATGTGCATCTAAAAGGATTAGGGTCACTCTAATGCCTTTTAAAACAATTCGATTTGCCTCAGAAGATGAACTGTCTGTGACGGACATAGATGAGGGGTTGAAGTCACCAAGCTCTCATCCTGATTATTAGATTTCTCAAATAGGAAATATAATATGCTACCGCTTCCATCACAGAGAAAGGCAGGAAGTCATTTCTGCTCTGATTTCAGCTTACGCAAGTCACCCAGTCTCTAATGGGCTCACTTTTTCCTTCTCATAATCAGGAACACTGATTCTCTATTTTTCCAAAGAAGTGATTGCGTCTTTGCTCTGGAGACCTGGGAGGTCACTGAGCTCAGACTCCATGGAGGGCAGCACAGCACTGCAATTACGCCATCCAAGACAGTCAGGCCACTTGTCTATTTCTTTAGGTAGCCAGGGGAAAGTTTGCAGCCATTCTTGCTAACATCGTCTAGCCGAGGGGACTCTGCTGCATCGGTTGGCAAGTTGCCTAGTGCGAGTGGAGCTCATTCTTCATGTGTTCCCAAAAGATAATGGAAAATAGCCGGTCATTA